>JAQFYG010004324.1:0-11176 GCA_034694325.1 Entomobrya corticalis | reverse complement strand
AAAAACCATGCACAACATGCAGTACTGCACAAATACATACATACACACAACATTCATTACACTTTTATTACACTTCTTTTCCTTTCTGTTGGGCAGCAGGATAGAAAGAAAAAAGGGGAGAAAACAGTGAAAAGTGAACAGAGAATGAAAGTAGAAAAGAAAGAGAAGGACATAGAACCTCTACGACAACCACCTCCACATTCACCACCGATGCCGCACTTCACAACATTTTCGCCATTCAAACATTTCACATTGTACTTTTTACTGTATCTCAAATGCGGCTACACACCATCATCCAAGAAAAAAACCGTTTATGAGTGTGTGCTTACATTGTGTAGAAAAAATAACGTTAAGCGACGTTAGACAGCCACTACTACACGCCAACACACCATATAAAGCACTTTACATTTAATAGGATGTTTTTTAAGGTAGGAACAATGCAAATTTTCATTTTAGTTTGAGAACAAAATTATTTATGACTTTTCTTTTTAAAACAATCAATTAAAAAAAGATAATAGAATTGGTCCGACCTACGTTGCATCCCTTATCCATTCCAAAGGGACTAATGCAATATGTATCCTTCCCACTGATAAATATATCCAGCAGTTTTAGTTGGATTTCTCTCTCTGAGAGGCTCATATGGCACCCCTTTTCTCCTCATCCAGAAAAGAAAAAAGTCTAACGTTTTGTTAGGATATATATGGAATTTTCTCTCCATTTTGTACATACGCATCATATAAAAACCATTCTTTTGCTTGCATGGCATGCATGCCAATGGTACTGACATTTGCTGCTTGCATACGACAATGACGAGGGCAAGAAGAGCCTCTAGCTTTAGAGCAAGCACAAGTACGAGCAGCACGGACCCTCTTTTTCTGGAATAAATGGAAGCGTAGAAATACCGAAAACCGACTTGAAACTCATACAGTTTCAGAATATTCTGCTTTTACGGGCATGTTCTTTTGCTCCAGCTCAGACCCAGACAAGGAGAGAGGAAAACAACGTACTTTGAATTCAGTCTGTTTTTCACTGCGTATCAAGCAGGATATGTTGAAAGGGTTTGTCCGCACAGATTTTGTTCATTTTTATTTAAAAAATTCTATAGTGAAAGGAACGAATACTTTGTAAAAAGCCGATATACAAAAACTGGTCCTTTAATTTTGCCAGGTTTAGGGCATCTTTAACGACAAAAATACATTTAATATTCTTGTGAAAAAAGGCTTTGAAAGAAGAGAAGAATATTTTGAGAGGGAAACAGGAGAAGAGAGTGTTTTCAGTTTGAAATACAAAACCAAAACCGCAAAAGGAGCGTACACATTCGCAGGAGAAAATACACAAAGAGCATTTTGATATTGGCGTGGTGGTTACTATACAGTGGCCTGGTGGCAGTGACTCCCATCAACCAACTTTCACTTGGGTTGTTAGAGTCTTCTTGCTTACTGTCCTTGTTTGTCTCTGAAGAACTGTGCATTATAATGTTATAGAGACATCGAGGCAGCACAGTGCTTCTAGTTTTAAAACTTTCAGTCGGCTATACACATATTTATTTCAGTTTCCAATTGGGAGGCATCTTAATAGGTCTCCAAAGAAGAAAAGGGATTCAATCCTCCCAAGCCAAAGCCTGAGTATTCTGCAGCTGATAAAGGAGTAAAAAAATCTCAACATTGTCGTTGAAGTCACCATCTTATTTTTTGGTGAAGAAAGTGGGAAACTATACAGATATTTTGGAGTATATCCGGTACGAAAAGTGATCAACGAATCCTCAAGATTTGTTTTACTTCAGACTCTAGTCTCCAGTGTAGATTTTTCTCTGGATCAAAACATCATCAGCAGTTTATACGAGAGAAAGGAAGAAAACTATCGTTTTCTCAGACTTATTTATGAACATGGGACCATGAAAAGCATGCATACAGTTTTTACTGTTTGGTAGCTAAGCTGTGCAAGAACAAGATTAAAATCTCTTTAAAAATATTTCACACGGTTATTGATGACTGTGATGTAGATGACGGGAGTTTATTGAGGCATATATACGGATCTATAAAAGCTTCTATTAAAAGAAGAAAAAAATCGAGTTTTTTAGACGCCGATACTTTTTTGTTCTCGAGAGTAAGTGAGTAATGATGATAGCTCTTGTTTTCTAGTTACGGAACATGCATACATAATGACTATACAAGAGTGCTCTATACTTCAGATATTCAGATCAATACAAGTTTTTTCCAACTCATTTCCCAATTTTTCCTGAAAAAGTCTTCATGTAAACATGGAAGGATCACTGTTCTTCTTTCTGAGGCTGAAACTGATGAGATAATGCGAAAAGGAGAAAGGCTTGAAAGCTTAGCAGTTTTACTTCCTAGAAGGAAAATCCAGTGTGTGGCTTCCACACCGTTCTACTAATAAACGCGTGTTTAGGATTTAATGGAGTAATCCACCTTTCTAAGTATTCTCTGGGCTCCAACTACTTTGAAATGAATAGAAACCTAATCCTTTTTCTAGACCAAATTGATGCAAAAAGAAGGAAAATTAGCAGTGCATAAAAATTACACAAAATAATAAAAAGGAAGACAACAAACCAAAACAGCAGAAGCTTTTATGAACTGGTGGATTTGTACGCTGAAAATATTTTTTTCAGTTTTTCTGCTTGACTGGTAAAAGAATTAGGCAAAAAGCTAAAATCTGTAGAGGGACATAAACGCCTATAGGCAGTTAATCGAGTTTTTACTTCAGCACTAGCCTATATTTTCCCAGCTAAAATAGCAACAAAAACTGTCTGTTTTATGACAGACCAACAGACCAAGTTGGGTTCCAGAAGGAAAACTGCTGCTGTTTTTTGGAGCCTGTATGTTGGTCTGTTAGAAGCATCGCAGAAAAGATAATTGCATTAATTTTCCGTCGTGTCATGTGTATCCACAGCACATCTTCTCCCTTCGTTTTGTTCCACTACTCAGGCTATTAGTTTAGCTAGTCCGAGAAGCCAAGTCCAAATAACAACTTGACTTACTTTGTTACTCTGCTTAATTTTCTTCTCTGGGCGTTAAAACTCGACCAAGTTATATTTCTTTTAGTGGGAGTTTATAGTGGAGTTTTGTGTGGTGATTTTATATATATTTTGATATATTTCCGTACATGTGTGAATACATATTACTATATTAAAAGAGAACTGCAGATATAACTTTCAGGTCCAGAGTTTTAACAAATTTATAAACTTCTTCCTTTCTTTTGACTACACACTACTGACTGACTTGACTGGATAGAAAAGCTTGTGAGTTTGAGACTTGAGTAGCGTGACGGCTCTTTTCCTGGCCTGCTAGCTTTCCTACGTAATATCTTGTGTTTTTTGCTACGGGAATTTTCATTCACATTCGCCCAATTTTCCTCAAAAAGAAAAAAAAAGATAGACAGATGTAGACAAACAACATATCTGGGATTCTCAGGATATATATAGGATATTAACCTAAAAAGGAAAGGAAAAGGAATGGAAATGAAGAAAATAAGTCAGTTTGTGAGAGTCCGTGTGTGAGAGTGTTCAGTCTTCCAGTTTTCTAGTTGATGTCACGTATATGATTTTTTCAGATATATTTTTGTGGCGGGAGAGTAATACAAAATTTTTAAACTTTATTCTACATATATGTTTGTGAAAGTGTCTGTTGTGTGTGTAAAGTAATTGGAATATTGAATGGAATTAATATAGAAACTTTTAATTTGAAAGAATACAATAAATCAAGCTTATTAAAAGATCAAATGATAGAATTTGCGGAGAAAAAAATTAATAAGCTGGGAAGCTACTTTGAATGAAACAGATTGTTTTGAGAACAAAGCAAAGTTTATACAAAAAGAATAATATTTTGTCAGTCGTCGTATTAATTCGACTAGAAACAAAAAAGTTCTGTGTGTTTTTGTCTCTAGTTTGAGTCGGGTGTCTCTGTGTTTGCGTGCAAAACCGTGAATGGAAAGATAATAGGTAAAAACAAAGTGAATACTCTTCCAGATCATAAGCTTGGTCTAAATATATGTACAATTTTTGCAGATAAATTACAGAAGCATAAATACATCATATAAATTGGACTATTGTTGTTACACTTGAGTACTTTCATAATCATGGAAACAAGGAGGATTCTATAAACATTTGGTATGTAAAATAATAGCTCTTTAGCCATCATTTTTGCTTAAGCTATGCTTTGAAGCATGCAATAAATGCATACATTTATGCCATGTCATAATAAAAAGTTACTTCATTTTGAGAGATGGCTTTAGTTTTAGAAAAACATTAAAAAGTAACATTAAAAATTTAAATACGAAGCTCTGGGTTTAAGGCAGCAGAAATAAAAATATTAATGGCGTTAAAACTGTAGTTAAAAATAGCTCAAAATTATATAATTCATAATTTATTATAAAATAACTTGGATGTTTACTGTAAATGCAGGACAAGTATGTAAATGCAGAACCTTAGAGATAAACATTTTAAGCTTATGTAACACGCTACACAAGTTTGGCACTTATATAATATGTTGCATAAATATATTCAGCATTGGCATCGTAATCTTGAATATATTTAGAAAGATGTTTCTATGGTTTTATTGCTGTTGTGATGCTAAAGCTCCAATTCAGGATGCAGTACAAATTTCCCTCCATTTCTTCTCGAAAGGCAAAGAAAGTTTCAAAAAGAAACTCTAATGAAGATACATGGCTCTTAGTTTGTGCGTTCCCGCTTTTCTTGACTTTTCCGTATTCAAAATATTTACACAGAATAAAGATGATTTTTCGGGCTTTGCCGGTTGCAGAGTGCGTTTATTTAGAAATATGTGGAATATTTTTAGATGAAACAGATACTCAACTATGTTTCCAGTTTCCACTTCCATTAACAGCCGAATATAAATACAGGGGAAAATATGCGTTCAATCTGATTTTCCATCTTAGAATTTACGGTTAGCAAAGTTTCTTGTGTGGCATTCTTGTTGAGCAAAAGAAAAAAGGAAACGTGACGTGAGGCAAAGGCGTATTTTAGGTAGTTTTGGTCGTTGGTACTACTCATTCTTTCGTGTTCACTTTCTGCATGAAATGAATTTATTTCCACTTAAAAATTACACTTTTTACTATTATTTGGTAAAATAAGCGTGATAATCATATGAGCGAATGAGTAAATATTATGGAAAAGTTGTACGTAAAACGGGGAAAATCGATCAATTCTTTTTTTCTGCTGTTTTCTCTCGTTTTTTTGTAGAGAAAGAAAAATGAGAGCAGGAGAAAGTCGAGCAGAATGGGAAAATATGTAGCAAAAAAAGATGGATCGTGACTATGAAACTATTTCTCTTTTTTGGCTGTGCTTCTCTTTTTGCTTGTGTGTGTGTGTTTTGTATGTGTCTCTGCATGGAATTGATGGATGGATGTAAAGAGAAAAAATTATTTTCTCTCGATTTCTGGTTGCTGGTGGCGTAAAAGGTACGCAAAAATGTGAAAGCAAAGAGAAAGTTACAAGCTTAAGTGCACAATATTTTAAGTACCTACATACGCACTCACACGAAAACCTTGTAAGTTCTCAGAAAAATAAATTCTTTTCTGGAGAAAATATAGTGCGAAAAAGTGTAAAATTACTCATGTCACATTCTTCAATTTTAACACATTTGAATATTGAAACATTAAGAAAGTGTAAGTATACATGACAGATTAAACGAAAATAAAATTTTCATAGCAGAATATAAAGATGAAGTTGAAGGGTTGATATGATGTGATGGAATTGACTGAAATGTAGAAAAGGTTGAATACGTTATTAGATAGAAAAGAGAGAAAGTAAAAGTGCTTGCCGTGGGTCGCAGTTTTTTATGAATAAACATGCTCCCGTTATTCTACTTTATGCAGCATAAGTGAAACATCAATTTATTGTGAGATTTTTAGGTCTTCTGTAAATAATTCAGGTATAAGCCGGGTTTCAATCTAGAGTAAAAATATAATCTAAAAAAGTACCTGGTGTTGTCCCTTTGGAATGAATAAAAACATTAAAATAAAAAGTGAAAATAAAAAATGAAAAGCACAACGAACTTGAACTTGCATTATAAATGTACTTTCGCTTTATAAAATACACATAAAAAACCGCCTATATCTACAAAACAAGTATATTTTTAGCAAAACGCGGAACTTAAAAAAACTTCACGGAATGAATTTTGTTTAGTCTGCCGACTTTGCCGGTGGCACGTTAAATAAGTGACTTAATTTGTTTTTTAGTTTGTGTTCTCATATTACATATTAGAAACTTTCTGAGTACTTTTTACTAAATGAAAAATTCAATAAGAAAAGGAGCAGAAGTGAATGTAAAGGTGTGCATAAGTGTGTGGGTGGAAAGATGTCGATTTTAATGTAAAGAGTAAAGAGGACACGTGTACCTTTTTATTACGTGTGTCTAGAAATGGTGATGATGATTATCATTTTTATGAGTTTATGAGACGTCAATAAAAAATGATGAAGATGATGAAAAAACACTCAAGAAAGTAAATCATTAAAAACAAGGATGTAATAAAAAATGAACAAGATGTTTTTTGATGTTCATACAAATATCTTTTTAAATTTCGCTTAAAATCGTAATGTAACCATTTAAAACGTAACTATTTGAAGTCATGTACTCTTTTATAGTAATTTTAACAGTTGTACATATCTACTACCACCTGAGAAATCATCTAATCTGTGAGTTACATTACATATTGTGGATGCGAGCTTTTTTATTAACCGGCGCTGAGATTATTCCAATTTTTTAAAGCCTATTTTACATATAAGCCATAGAAAAGCAATTATTTTTTGCTAAGAATACTACATTTTTAATAATCTTTCTCATAGTTTATTTTATGATATCCAGTTTCCCATATGTTTGCATAATTTACCTGCTGACTAATGCATTTTTAAAGACGTCTTTTACGATTTTATAGTTTGTTCCTCTTTACTTGAATTATAAGTCTCTCTAGTCTCTGGTTTTATTGACTTTTGGATATTTATCCTTCCATTCCAGCGGTAAAAATGACGAGATGGATATTTTCTTTAGTTTTTTAACTTTTTTTCTTGGAAAATGATCCAAAAATAGAACCACCATAGTTTATATACCACAGAAAAGCACCAGAAACAAGTTTCAGACAAGCTATTTCCATAAAGTACGGATGATAGGAAGAAGATTGTGTGCTGAGCTCGTAGTTTCAAGCTCAAAATTCTCAAACTGATGCAGGTTGTAGGAAATAAAAAGATAGAAGCAGAAAATTCAAATAGGTAGATAGACAGAATATTATGGTTGTTTGCGGTGGTATCTGTGGCTTTATTCTTGGCAATTGCAATTCAGCAGGAATATGTGGACGTATTTTTATACGGTTTGTTTTACCTTTAGTCGTTGTGAACAAGGTGAAAGTAAAGATAGTAATCGGGATGCATTATGTATGCAAAGTATGCAGAATAGGTAGACATGCCATGAATCTATTCTTCTTTAAAGGTAAAAAAATGTATAAAAGGTAGCATGTTTTCTTGACTGTTTTTTAGAAATAAAGAGAAACTTGTGTACACGTTTGTCTAAGAAATTTTGGGAGAAAGTGAAGCAGTTTTATTTTTAAAGCCTGGGGTGTTTTACAAGTCGGAATGTTCAAAATGTATTTAATCAATTATATTTTAAAAGCATATTTAAATTATAAACGCAGAATTTTATTTCTATTTTCAAATTTTTGATTTTTTGCCATAAAAATACGAGGTCACCCCACCTCAAAACCATACCATAGCATCCTTTCTCTGAAAACGCAACCACCATACCATTTCCCCATCAAAAACATCGAGATAATGTCAGCAAAAAAGAACATAACATATTTTTCCTTGAAATTTATGAATAAACTAAACAACAAAACATACACAGAGAGAATAAGAAGTAAAATGCTGCTCTGTCGAAAAGTGTGTGCGTACACCTTTTTTATCCCTTTTTAAAAAGGTTGTTGGGTTCTTTCTTTTTTTGCTTCTCTTTCTCTTTTTCAGTCACTTTGAAAAGCATAACATGTTGACATGACGTGCATCATGATCATCATCTTCTTTGCAGTCATGTTTGCATACACAAAAATAATAAAACTACCACCGCTACCGCATCTGAAGAAAACACAAAAAACGCACACGAGATATAAAACAGTCAGTATTTTTTATACTTTTTAAGTAACAAAAGCATCAACTTTATTTGTAAAGATCAACGTTTCCATCTCTTAAAATATAAAAATGTAAAATATTTTGACACCGTAATTATTTTTACAGGAGGAAAAATATTTTACTTTGAACACGGGTGAATTTCTCCTGGCAGTCAAATATGTAATATCACAAGATTAAAGCTCGGGATGTGTAATAATGGTCCAATATTTTGTGCTTACTAATTATTAGAAAATGTTGATGGAAAGCATTGTTCATGAAAATATTATTTGCATGCAAATATGGTGACCGGAGAAACAATTGAATATGACTTCCGTCTGATCAAGGTATATTCTCATTGTACCTTTTATACGCTTAATTATAATCAGAAATTTAAATACAGGTTGTTTTCTGTCTAAAAATAGTCAGTGATCGTGTATTGTTTTATCTCAAATATTTACCTGAACAATGGGAACCGGAGGATCTGGTAGGTAGATGTAACGGTATCATAGTAAGAAAAAATGAAAAGGTCGTCGAGCTCTTCTAATTTTTTTTCTTGACTTCTGTGAAGTGCTTACTTTTGCACACTACGTACTTGACATTCTCATTTATTTTTGGAATGAAAAGGCGAAAGTACGACAATATTTGAGATTTTTCGTCTTATTGCTTCAGGTTTTCTTAGTTTTTTCTCACTATTTGCATATTTTTCTTTGGTAGTTTTTGTTGGCATAAGTGGTTCCGAGCTCAACTACTGTTGGTCTTAATGTGATGTTTTCTTTTAATAAGCCTTTTCCAGTTTTCCATTCAAAGAAAAAATAGTTTTGTTAACGGAATACTATGCATATAAATGGTAGTACTGCATATGCAAATTTCACTTTTACTTCGTATTTTGCCTAGAAGCTAGAAAGAAAAAGAGAAAAAGTTTTTCATCAGGAGACAGACGGTGCGCAAAAACCACGCCGTACTTTCTCTATTTTCACTTTCTCCCGTGTAGACCTAGTATTTATACAAGATGTATGTGTGTTTTTTTCTATTTGGTTTTGGCTTTGAAATAAGAAAAAAAGTTAGTTGGTTTGTTTGAGACAGGAGGTTAGTACAAAACTGCAGTGCAGGAAGGTCTGTTGAGGTGGGCTGTGGGCTTTTTATCTGTTTGCTTGGTTTAAAAGTCGTCGTCTGAAAATTGTGTGTTTTAGGTTTACTACTAGGCTTATGCAGACCGCTTTTTCTCGAAAAACTGGGAAAAGAGCAGAAGAAAAGTGAGCGATATATCTCCCTGTCGACAGAGAGCTTTTCATTTTACTTTTTTGTTTCTCTAGAAGGAGGAGTGGTTGTAAGCGATATAGGAAGAGAGATGTATTTTTTACTCTCGGTGTCTGGTCTTCTTTAGTTTTACTTGTGTTTTTTGTGAGAGAACTGAGAAGAGGAAAGTAAAAGTTACGAGATATTTTGGCAGAAACTAATAGAGGCTTATTGACACTCGACCTTGTAGTCAGGTTAATATTTGTCCTCGTGTTTTTTTCTCATCTTGTGCTTTAGCTTTTGCTAGAATTGTTTGCCTATTTTGGACGCGGTAAAATAAAATAAATTAAGGGTCTGTACCTATTACATGTTACAAATCTTATTTTTATGGCGTTGGAATTATACAGTACAAGAATAAACAAGTTTTTGAGATTGAGTTACGCTTAAGTATTAGGACGTATAATATGAAGGTTTCCTTAGACTCGGCTTCTGCTGCAATTTTTGCAGGCGACATACCAACTAAAGTGCTTTTCCTATTGTTATTATTAGTATTACAATATAATAAAATGGGTGGATTCCGCTTTTCCGGAGAAACGCAGGGAAAAGGACGATTACATGATAGTGAGTCGAGACTAAGAAAATTGAGATTCCAGGCAAACAACGCGTGAACTTTACTTGACAGTTCATAGGTTTCATTAAGAAAAACGAAAATATATACGATGGCGTGGGAGGATGGTCGTGGAGGGAAGCTGACTTTGAGATGAAAAGTATGAAACGTTAAGATAATGATAAGGAGGAAAAGTGGCGGTGTTTGTTTGGAGTGGTTCATGGAGAGAAGTGAAAGTCAAACCAACTTTCACCACGAGTTTGATGATAGTTACAAAACAAGAAGGTTGAGTGTTGCCGGGTATTATTGGCAATGACATTAGTAGTCTTTAGACGTCATATTCCTCTCCGGTGAAAGTAGAAACGCATTTTATAATAATTATTGTTATTATAATATGCGTAATATTATTTCTATTTGTATTTCTGTTTTCAACAAAATCTCCAAACTTTTTCTTGATTTTCATTTGCTCCTCCTAGTTTTCAATTTTGGCTGATAATTCGAAAAGTTTTGCCGGTTTTCAGCAATTCGAAGTTTTTAAACTTTTTACACAAAAGAAGCTAATGGCATGGGGGCGTGTGGAAAGAGATAGCTTGTAAGCTTTAAGCTTCAATATGACTTTCTACTGCAAACTGATTGTGAATGGGAATATTATTCCAATTTAAAAAAGGACTGAATGAAGATGATGACACTTGAGTTAACAAGATTGGTTCAATGATCCTACTTGTTTAGATATTTTTAAAGTTTCGCTGTAGTCATTATCATTAAATCGGAATAACAGCAGTGTGTGAAGTAAGCAGACTATATTTTATTTTAAAATTCGTCTTACTTCAATCGCTCTTTTTACTTCACAAGTTGTACAGTTAACGGGATAAAAAGTTACGTTGGCAAACTTTGACGCCACTTAAGGTGTTTCGAGAATTTACTATTATGACTATAACATAAAAGATTATGGTTCTTCAATGAGTTCATGAAGTGTTGTTTGTTGATTATGATAGCGCAATGAGATGCTTTTATTTTATAATATTTTTGAACTATTCTCGTTAAGTTTATGAGTTTAGTTTGTTGGTTATCCCGACCGAACAATGAGCTGGAGAGTTAAAGAAGAGGTGCTTATGACTTACACGATAATAATGTGTAATGCAATTTTGTTAAATTTTTTAGTTCAAGTATTGTCTTCTTGTCTTTTGTATTGTTTGGGAATCTGTT
>JAQFYG010004323.1:0-11176 GCA_034694325.1 Entomobrya corticalis | reverse complement strand
TTTGTGGTGTTAATGAAGATGGGGACGGGCTACAAATTAGTACCCATCTTTAGCTGAATAACTTATCACGGTTGACATAGGCAACAATATTTGGTACTGTACTAGATGACCTTAAAAATTATTTACACAGTGTATAGGAAGAAGAAATATAATGGTCAAACTTGCGAACAAATATTGGTAAATATTACTCATTTTAGAAACAACAGGTCACTTTAGAATAAAATATTATTTTAAGATTTCATATCTTGAAAGAAGTTAAAATTATTGCAACCAGTATGGATTTGGTGTTTTTAAAACTTTTATTCCTGACTTTGATTTTTGTATAATCTTTTGATCGGAAATTTTATTAATGAGCAAATCTTTTATGAAGGACATAATTATCCTCGCTGTCAAGTGAGTCATGATAGAATATTGAGAAAAAATATACACTGTATAGATATTATTACTACTAAATTTTTATCATCATAATGACATTTTAATCTTTCATGAAAATGGATCTGAGGTTCCCAGTAATGCATACTAAAATAAGATTTAGTACCAATTTTTATTCCGTGAAAATTGGCAGCACATTTGTCGTCTCGGCACCGCTTTGAAGGCCACATAAGCAGATTTGTATAATAAAATATAATGCAGTTTTTAAAATAGATAAAAGTTTTGATGCAGTTTATAAAAATAGGTTTAAAAAAGTTACAATGCAGTTTTTAAAAATAGATAAAAATTATAATGCAGTTTTTAAAAATATATAAAACTTATAATGCAGTTTTTTTAGATACAAAAGTTATGATGCAGTTTTGTAAAATAGATAAAATTTATAATGCAGTTTTTTTTAAATATATAAAAGTTATAATGCGGTTTAAACAGATAAATTTTCAACCTCAACAGACAACTATAAAATAATTTTATTTATTTAAAATTATTTCACATTTTATACCATTAAATGGAATATATAGCCAACGCACCCGAATAATATTAGTCTATTTTCAAAGTATTTATGCTGTCTCATATAAAGTACTCGTTTGTTTTGAAACAAATTCATAATGAAAAATCTTTTGTACAAAGCTACAGATGCCTTCTACGAAATATTGGATTTTTATTCCATAACCCAAATCAGCACGGTAAGTAACTCATACGTATTTCATTTTAGCTCGAAACAAGTTATAAATACCGTTAAACCATTACATTTAATCCAGATATTTTACTCATATAATAAAGTTCCGCTGATACGTTATTTGACGTTAATGTCTTGCGTAATAATAATGCAAAGTAATTTGAATGGAGGAAAGTATAGGATTGGTATCAAGGAAGTAAACTTCTTGTGGAAACAATTAAATACTGGAAAAAATTAATTTTGTGGGAAATTAAAAACAATGAAGAAATACTTGAAGAAAAAAAGCATGATTCAATAATGCATATATAATTGGTATGAGCCTTTTTATTATAAATCGGACCTAAAAAATTTGACCCTCTTAGATTTTTGATATTTGTGGTTAGTTAGACTGGCTGACTCTAAAAACTAGTTTCTCTCAAAATTTTAGCCTCTTCGCATAAATGGCTTAGGCGCTGTGCTTGAATTACTGGAGATATTAGCATGGTGTTCTCGAGTGCCCCACTTTTGTGTATGTCAAACAAATCCAAATTTTCTTTTGTTTACGTAATTGCCATGCAACTGTCTAAAACAGACTGTAAAAGTTTTTTGCTTATCTAAAACCTGGTGATATTTGCATTCAAACTTGGTGTGTCAAATGCATGAAATCACGTGGTTTTGTTGAGGACACAATTTCAACCCTGTATATTATACTTTATAATAATTACATACATCAGGTATAATTTTGTACGAGGTATCTTATTATGATAAAAGAATTTCAATTTGCATTCAAACACTTTCGGTATTGCAAACATAAAGATGCGTAATTTTCACTTCCTGTTTAGGAAGAAAAACAGTGGTTTTCCCGTTGTGGTCAGTCAACTTTTGACTATTTCGAAATTGTTTGGTACTAATCGATGGGTTTATCACTTGTGGTTATGGCCTTGTGTGAGAATTTCTATTTTCATCAAGTTCCTAATTTTTATGTCACAATTCATGTTTACTACTAACGCTTTTAAATGCCATTTTGTGTAATTTACTTGAAGCAGCAATGTTTTAGGCACTATATTTATAACAACATCTACCTTGGCATGGCCAAACACACGAGTAATTAGACCATTGATTGGTACCAAAATCAATAAATCAGACTGAACAATAAATTTCTATTCTTCCTAGTTCCTGGAGACCAAAACCAAATCTGTGTGGACCCAAGCCATCCAAGATCAGAAATGACTCTTAAATACCTCCTAAATAAATATGCTATCTGACCAAGACGACGCCAAACATAACAATATAATTTTTCAAGCATTTTAAAATCTTTTAATATATTTTCACAAGCAACCAGATATTGGGTCCGGCCTGAACAAAAATTGTTACCACCAAAACCAGGCAATCAGATTCAGATACACAAACCATGTTGCATCCTTCTCGAAAAAATTAAGGCTTTGAACCTTAAGCTCGTTACGACAATAAAAAGGTTCTTGCTGTTCATTAATGGTGTAGGGCTTGTTCACACAAAATTTGTTGCTAAAAGGGCAGCAATGCATGTCCATTCCTTATAAAAAGTTGAGAATTGACCTGCATGTAATTAACAGGAAAATTTTTAAAATGGATTTTTAAACAAAATGTTGGTTTTAAAATAACTTGACTTATGAACAGTCCCTTAGTTTTTTAGAGAATGCCAAAAATCTATGGTGAAAGGAACAATTGAGTTGAACCTTATTTCTTCTGAAAAAATTTCATTCAGGATCAAAGGTCACAGGATTACAAGAAAAGTATGTTTTCAAAGAGCAATGGTCACCATTTTGTTAATGACACAAACTACATTAAAATATTTACTGATATTTTAATAAACTTTTTTTCATACGATTTTATTAACAAATGAATTGGATGGATTGTCATGAAAAATATCAAACTTTTATATAAAAATTTGGGGTAAATGATATTTTTTATGGGGACTTTTTGCAGTCGTTTTCGATAAAATAGCTTTTATGTTATTCTGTGTCGGCTTGATTTTTGTTGAGATTTAAGGAGATGACATTTTCACGTGAAATATTAAAACTTATAATTTGTTAAATAATGAGAAAATGGCAAAAACGTTTTTCATTCTGAGAACACAAGTTTTTATTCATTTCCATCTCTAAATTATATTTCTGATTTTGATAGAGCAAGTTACAGATAAACTAATTACTTAACTAACAAATACTTTAAAAATAAAAATATTTTCACCAGTTTCATTTTAGATTGTCAATTATCTTAAACTAAAAATTATACAAATAAACCGTTGCACTTTATGCATTTTGTTTTGATGATGAAATATATTAACGGATGCTGAGTAGCAACGACGGCAACTTTCATTAAAACCCCTTTTGAATACACTAATATTTGTAGTTATAACCACACATAAGTATTTGTATAGAGTTGTTTATTATTAATATACTAAAACACATTGGATTGTACATTAACCAAAGTGTTCTTTAACTAAATTACTTCAGAATACATAAAACCCAGCCAAAGTACTTTCTAAACAGTGCATTGATTAGTAAAATACTACTTTTTTGTTATGTTTAAATCGAGTACAACGAATAGCAAGTATTTAGTTATTATCGTTAGTATTTTGGCCACATATTTCATTCTACTATATCAAGCTTACAGATAAATTAACTATAAATTTCACCTTCAGCCGCGCAAAAAATGATCGTACTTGTAACCAAACTGTTTTTCCTTCTTTCACTCTTTTTTTAAAAATATTCTTTGCAATTAGAATTGCATGAAAATGATGAAAAGTACTAAATATAAAGTGTTATTATTAAAATTATATTTAAAACTTTATCTATCCCCAACGAATACACTTTTTGTGGAATAAATATTTCTACAACTTTAAGCTCAACATTACCAACTACACTCTTAATTAGTTTACAAAAATTACTTCTAATAATATTGTTATTCCTTCAGATACCCTTATCTCCTCAAGGAATCCCCTCGTTTTCCTCCAGAACCCTTTTTTGCCCCTCAAGAACCCCTTTCATGCTCCTCCAGAAACCCTCTCTCCTCCAGGATACTTCTCCGTCCCTCCTGAAACTTCATAGCTTTCTTAATGAACATCCTCTATATCCTAAATTAGCATCCCTCTTCTCTTCCTCAAAAACTAGATCCCGCTTCTTCCTTCAATATCTAACAAGTCAATTAAACCACCAAAACAGTTAATTAAATATGAAAAACTTACTCGAATTAACAAACAATAGTTACAATTATGGTATAACTTAAAACGTTTTTAACGTTAGTTTTTAATAATAGAGACTTTAAATTCACAAACAAATGAAAAGTTAAATAAACTCACTTACATTATTATTAGGATGGGTATGTAGGTCAATCAAGGAACTAGCTCCATCTTCCATCCTCTCCATCTCCTCCTCTCTATCATTCTGCTCTCCTTCCTTTCAGCTTCAACGTTATCTAGACACAACTAGTAGACAAAAACAATCAATTTTTATTTAAAACCCAAACTAAATAATATTTTTTCATCATACTTTTTAATCATATTCTAAATCAAAAACCGTTATATCTTAAATCACCGGAAAATAATCAACGATAAATACAGTAACTGGTAACCTACCAATCTAAAACGTTCTTAAAAATTTATTAAAATTCACATTTTATCCATAATTATCAAAAAATAATATATTTTCGCTTCAGGGCTATAAGTCCAAGTCTCGGAGACAATATCAAGATGTCTGTCACCATACCGTCCAAAATCCCAAATGCCAAGCCTTCAACCCTTCCATCAAAAAAGTACTCCTGAAAACAGGATTGAAGGGACACGTAGCCTTGTTGGTCTTGAAACCCGGTCAAAACCGGAATATTTTAATGAAAAAATCTTTCGTGAAAAAAACAGGAATAAGGGCACAATGCTGAAGGGATCCTGTATGTTTAAGAAAAAAGCATAACAAGATATACGGGAAAAATACAATGCTTTGTCTAAATGGTTCCTCTCTTTTTCGGATAAGTGATTAAGGGCCTGTTCATGCAAAATGTTTTTGAAAGAGATTAACGCTTTTGAGCCAACTCTTATCAAAAGTTAAAAGCACATATACAATGAATTTTGGCTAAAGATTTAATTTGGAAGATAAATATTAATTGATAAAAGTTGTGTTTTTGGTTCAAAATGTTATAAATGGCCCCACTAATGTTTTGTGTGTGTGAATGTGCATAAATGCCAGTAAGCAAATAAAAACAACTAACAGGCAAACAGTAAATGCTTGTTTCCGGCTGAATCAGAATATTTTTAATACGCAAAAATATAAACTTTATTTTAATTGAATTTAAAACAGTTTCACAAGCAAATATGATTATTTTTTATTCTTTACTTAATCTTATTTCATTACATACTATATTGATAAAATTGTTTCATAATTAATTTTGAACACAATTATGAATATTACAACAAAACTTTATAAATAACAAACTGTTGAGGCATCACATATACTTGATCAGATTTGTTGTCAATAAATAATCTTAACAAGTTTGTTACGTATTATGGCAATAATGATCCAATGCATAGTACACACATATTGTAATTTAGCATTATTGTTTTCAAAATACTTATCAAACTGATTGGAAAACAAATTTTATCATATAAAATTAGAGCAACAGTTAAGTAATTAAATATTAATTGAGTTCTTACATTGAACAATATTTTTGTTTTTAAAGATTAGTTCTTAGTTAGTTGTTACTTGATTCCAAAGTATTATTTTGGAACTGTGTCACCTGATATAATCAGTACCTGTTTTAATTCTAACATTAATTAAGTTGTTTGGAATTTTTGCTCGTTTTGCAAAAGAAATTTTTTTGTGCAACAATAACGACTGTATATTTGTTCCTATTTTAAACTAAAATAAATTAGAAATTAATTTTTCACTTGTTTCAATATACATTTATGAAAAAGTTTTTACAAAATTTTAAATTCCTAAACACAATTTGATTGTTTTTATACTAAACGCTTTACATTGTACCGGTGTTGCTTGAAGGAAAAATAAAAGTGAATTTCCAAAAACTGTTACTTTATAATTTACCTAGACTACAAGTTTTAAGCAATTAAATTTAGTTTTTATAAGAATAAATTAATAAATGAACTACTTCTTTTTACATTAAAGACATTTTTCAATCATTTTTGCAAAAAATTAAAAAACATTATTGTTTTTAACAACATTTAGTAACAATTTAGTTTCTTAACTATACCTATAACAAAAGTTCGAAAATTTTATTACGTAAAATCAAGTTAAAACGTTTTATTACTGGATTTGCTAAAATGAATTTTAAAAAACGATTAAAGGTATTGCTCTACTTTTAAAAAGCTTATTTAAGTTTGTTATTCAATTTGCTAAGCATATATCTTTATAGAATGTTGATAACCAACTGGTTTGTTTTGTAATTTAAATCAATTTAAATGTGATCTTTAAACTGTATTTGTTATGTGATTTTTCTCATAGAAATTCTATGATGAAATACATTTTTCTTAGTTAACTACATTTAAATTGTAAATTACAATTTTACAGTCAACACTTTGATTGGTATTGTTGATGGCAAAATTTAGTTTCAAATTATTCTTTCTAAATTAATAAATAAGTTGATGATAAGTTACTGCACCCGAAGATGTGAGTTTTTAAGGCGCACTATCAATAAGTAGCCATTGTACTTTTAAAATGAATTAGTTATTTTTTACACTAGTTAAACTTACAGTAAAAGTTCATGCCGTTTAGCGCTTTTTTATCATTAATTATATTTGTAGATACAAAGTTATTCCGGGACAGTTACTTTGATAGCTTGAATTGATATGATGTGAAATTGAAGTTGAATTGATCAGACAAGCGTTATAACTAATAAAAAGTAGCTCAATTTCCGCAAATACTTTTATGGATCATTTAAAGCATTACTACGTGACTAACAGTTAACCAAACCGAATAATATTATGTTACAAGCAATAATGTGTGCATAGGCCTAATGCCATTTTAAAAATATTTTTGTATTTTAAGGAATTTCAACACAAGCAGGTAGTCCTGGAAAGTACATCGGTGATTAAAGTAATATTGAAAACGAAAACTGTAAAAATATAACTTGATAATAACTTATTAAGGCTCAGAGGGATTCCGAGCAACGCAATATTGACCACAAGGAAGACTCCTTTAATTCGGACCACCGGACAGTGTTTTGCGACAAAAATAGTGCATAAAATCGGGGTGGTGAAACTGCCGCCGGGGTTTGTTTTCGTATATGCAAATGAGAAAAATTGCTGAAAAGCTTATGCCGGGGTTTTGAGGTTTATGCACAAAACACAACACAACTGCTGATGATGCTGGGGAAATAATGCTTCTCGAAATCAAATTCGATGAGATGCATAGAGAAATAAATCACGAACAATTTTCCATGATATTTACAACTTTATCAAACACACAAGTAGCAGAGATATAGACAAATTTACAAGAGTTTTCTCCAAATAAAATAAAGTTTTCAAACGAAATAACAGAAATCCACAAAATATAAATGTTCTACTGAAGACATATTGCTTGGTTTACAATGTCTTTACTCTAGTAGACGTCGTCCCCAAGTACACAAACTCTGGGGCTAAATAAGAGACAATTTTTAACAAAATTGGAAACGATGTTCTCGTTTAGAGTCTACACAGCGAATAAATCAAAAATGAACGGAACACTACATAAAAAGGGAGAGCGACCAAGCCATCTCCCAGGAAAAAATTAGGCGCTTCATTTTTTACAGAAAAGGTGGGATTACCACTAACAACCAATAAAAAATAACTTCCAGCGAGTCAAAACTGGATTACGGTAAATGACGGCTCCAGAAAACCTGGCAAAGAAAAGCACTATTTCTGCTTTACGGATCCGGATTCCGCAAGAGACAAATGGCCTTGACTTTACAGGAGAACTTGAACTTCAGCTTAGTAAGAAAGAGGAATTACACTATATTTTAGATGAGTGCCCACACACATCATCTTTACACATAGTCAGAGAGGAAACGGCTTGAGCGACAAGAGAAGCTTATTGCTTGCACGTGTGAAGGCGAGAAACACAAGCACCATTCACCACTACACAAAAACATCGAAATAAGGATAATTAAACAAATGTTATCCGCTCATGGTGATTAGCAAAAAAGACTCAAACTCCTGATCCTAATATAAATAATACGTAATAAGTTATCTTCACATTTTTGCCGGATTTCTGATTATTTTCAACTTTTCAACACATTCTCTTCCAAATTTATTGCTTGCTGTCGATGTATTTATAAAGCTCAAAGCTGGGAAGATTTATAAATAGCCGCGCAGTTTTTTATATGATTTAGTTACTCCACTGTTTGTCATTTGTGAAAAAATCATTTTTGAATATATTTAAAACGATAACAATAGAATTATGAGCATCTAATTTTTTGTGAGAGAATAAGTACTTGAAATAATGTAAATTTAAATTAAATAAAAGGTTAGATTAAAACTATTCATGATTTTCAAACTATCATCTTCAGATCTTTACTGTGTACTGCTCATGACGAATTCTAGAAAACTTTTAGATTGTAAGTAACTTTACATTGCTGAAAACTCCAAACAGTTAAATAATTAAATTTAGTAAAGTCAGAAAGAAACCGATTCTGTTTTCAGTGGGAATATATACTATATATCAATGCAATTACAAAAATTGGTACGGTGATGCAAGGTAGCTCACATGTGCCTAATGTACGATTAATTTAGATATTGCAACGATTAAATGTAAATATTTCCGAAACTAAAATCAGGAAAATGATTTTATAGGAAACCATCATTTTTGGCCTGTTAAGTTTTATGAGTAAAAATGGTAAGTTGAAATCCATTTATAACTTTTCGAAAGCCAAAACGTCAAAAGAGCAACAATGGATGTAATCCGTTTCTATTAGCTATGCAAAATAAGTAATCCAACAAAAATAGAAATATTGTCTGTCAAATAGTGCTTGTATGGCCTGAATTATTTAATCGATATTTATATTTAATGTGCTTGAAGTAGTTGTAAATCAAATAAATTCAGTACAAATGTCGGAACAATGATTTTGTTAATAGAAAACAAAATTGCACGTAATATTGAATATATTTTTTTACATATTATTACTCTTCAAGTGCAAAACACACGTTTATAATTGCAAAAAGAAAAAACTTTTAACTGTTTCATAGTTAGCTTTAGTTACCAAGTGCCATCACAAATGTGTTTTTGCAGTAAATCGTAATTACTAGGCAGCATGTCAAAAATAAAATTAGCTACCACTCGCTGTGCGTTTCTAAAAGTCTGTTGTAATCTACTTACTACTTGTTTTGCGGGGAAGTCTAAATCATCTTAATGCACAAGCCTTTCTTACTTTGATATGTTTTTATTTTCGAATTCAATGTTTTTATTTACACTCTTTCCGAAGCTTTAGAAAGACTTAGATGGAATTTTTGTTATTTTTTTTGCGGATCCAAAACTACACTATCTCATGTTTAAATCCGAATTAAGCAGCTGTAGTAGCAATTGAAAATTATGTGGATGTGGATCAAGCGCTTTTTGAATAATATTAATAATATCTTCATTGTCATATAGATAGCATCAGTACATGGTATATGAAGAGGCTTATTACTTCATAGACATTATGAGTCAGATTATAGCATATTAGCTTAGTTTACAATAGTTGGTTCATGATACGTTTATAATTATGATTTATGGTGCCTTTCCATTGTTTTAGAAAATAATCAAAGTAGTTACTCAAATAAAATGGATTTTGCTAAAAAAAGCATAACTTATGGAATGTTAATAACTCAATAAATTCTTATTGTGCTTTATCGTAATATTTTGCCATCAAAGCCTAATTAACCTATTTACTGTTCTACATATACCCTTAATTTATCAGAAATATAGATATGGATATCGAACTAATTCAGTTAATATTCTTTGCATTTTTGTCAATACTTGGGCTGGAACGCACAATATATACAAACTCCACAACGGTGCATACTACATTGTGATCACTTCTCCAAGGGCTTGTAAAATATACAAATGCCAGACCAGAGCTTCCATAAATTATGATGCTATTTCACATGATGAACATTTTAATAGTTGATATCAAACCTAGCTATTTTTTCGTTACTATTAATCATCGTTGTATATGATTTTTTTCCTTCACTGATCATGCCAAATTAATGCAAAATTGCTGTTTACTCCATTTGGGGAAGGAGAAGGGGGGTTAATTATCGCCGAATAATTACCAAGAATATATTTTATATTGGATATGTGCCAAAAAGAGGAACAATGAACAATACCAAACATGTAGACAATAGATAAATAATGGATTATACAATGGTTGACTATAAATTCTACAAAAACTTAGAATAAAGCCAACTAGAAAAAAGATGCAAATAAAAATGGTATAAAAACCGGCGCAGATCAATTTAGCTTATAGTCAGTTATTAATTTTAATCTTTTTACTTGAAATTAACTTAGATTTAATACTAAAAATGAACACAAAGTTTCCTGTAGACTTTTCCTTCGTTCTCTTTAACAGTAGCAAAATCGTTTGGATTTTAGCTCTAAAGGTATTGAACAATTCAAGTCAAACATCACGGAAATAGGCAAATAAATCCGTTTTGACCCCAAAAACCTGATTATAGTATGATCTGACCCGTGGCATTCGAATTTAGTTTACTTTTGAAATAGCAACTACTGCAAGTGCGCATTCAATGCATAAAAATATATCAGTAAATTAGGCCCTATCATATGCAAAAAAACTATATTTGCAATAAATATGCAAACTTATAGATAAATATGCCCACGCAAATTATTCAATTTTTTCGTTCAAAAGCATTCGTAGTTATAAAAATTAACTATAATCTTTTTAACAGACAAAACAAAACCGACATTCATTTTCCACTAATGCCTATGTAATACAAGGTATTAATCAACCCCGTTGGAAGAGAAGAGTTGGGGGAGTAAATAATCGGCGGATAATTGCCAAAAGTATTTTTTAAATTGGATATGTGCCAAGAAGAGGAGCAATGTTGAATATACGGACAATAGATATATAATGGAT
>JAQFYG010004322.1:0-11178 GCA_034694325.1 Entomobrya corticalis | reverse complement strand
AGCCTTGAACTGGCCAAAAAATGATCAAACAAAATCGGCAATTTAAACTGCATTGAACTTGTTACGAAACTATACTAATCGGCTTCTCAAGCCCGAATCCTGACAATTATACTCTCAAACAAATATAGTGATAAAAAAACTTAAAATAGAGATTATGCTCTCGAACAATAATAATATAATATACATAATAGTAACAACCGTTGTCTCTGTTTTATGTCACAAACGAGCCTTCTTCTTAAGTACCCTCAAGATTTTAAAATATAAATGCATGCATTCCGGTGAAGAATCCTTGCTGCGCTTTGATGCGATTGGCAGCAGCACTATAAACATTACTGATTTAAACGCTCGCTTATTTTTTAAAGTTACAATAATAACATATATAACAAAAGTTTAAATGCAAATTATTCTTCGTTAAAAATCTTAAACATTATCTAAAGCTACTGCATTGGTTCATCAACTGGTGTAGGGGTGGGTACTGCAGGAGGTGTGGATGCCGATGCCATTGAGTTTGGCGTCGAGTTGGAAGCGCAAGCTGAGTTCAGACCTGTTGATGACATGGAGGAAGTCGTTGTCTTCTCTGACTCTTGTACTGAATTGGGATTTGGTTCTGATGAAGCATTGGTTGATGACAAGGTTGTGGCGGTGGGAGTAGTACAGAGTACTGTTTGTTTAACCTCCTCCCAAAACTCATCATTGTGTCGTATTTTCGGTATCCACCTTCCAACCGTTTCCTTTGAAAACCATAAATCAAAGAATATTATATGATTCTGCATGCCAGTAGTGCCAATAATAACGCCATTATGATATTGATGTTTCCAAATTTGAAAGTATTTTGAGCCGACTTACAATAATTTTTTCGATTTTTCCTGATGACAAATCATTAAGTTCAACTAAACCCTTGTTTTCCCTATAAAATTGAACTAATGAACCCTGTAAATTAAACAATACAAATGTTATTACATTTAACTCGACACTTATTGAGCAAGCCGAAGAAATTAAGAAATACGTTTAAAATATTTACCAATTGGAGCAGCAGTTTTTTCGTATCTAAAGTATCTGAAGGGTACGTTTCATATTCAATGTGCATTGGTCTGCCCATTTCCAGTGGACGGTTTTCATGTGGGGGCATCACCCAGAAAAACTGAACAGTTGACCTGTTGTAATCTTCTTGATTTGAGTAACAAGTAGGTGCTGTTAATAAGACAAGTTTTTGAAAAAATTAAACACAATTCCGATGAGCTTTGAGCTAGTTACTTGACATTGATATCAGTGAGTTGTATTGATATGCAAAAAAACTTTGATATGTAGTTATGCTAATCTTACAGATAATAACTCCAATACAAGGAATGTATGCTGATTCAGATGCACCTTTCATCATGACCTGATAGTCCAGTTGACGAGAGATATCATCTTTGGAAGGTTGAGGAGGTGCTCTAGGATGTGAGTGGTACCTGAAACAAAACAAAATAAAGTACACAAATGATTAAAAAATTATTAGGTGTTGATTGAAGCAAAAAGGATTGGTTAGTAACTAACCAGCCGACCACGTCATGACCTAATCTTTGAATTTCCAGTGCTATCCTATTTCTTTCAGTATCGCAGTCTATTGAACTTGAGTTTGGCATTAGCACACGACAAGGATGAACAACCTCCATTTTCAGACCTGTTAAAAATTTTCATGTTAGCATTATCAGTTTGTTATTATGTTGGAAAAAATACAATTTTTAACACAGTAAAGTTTGACTCACAATTTTCTTCGTTATTCCAGTGACCGGATATATATCCAACAGTTTCTGCGTTGGTTATATTGCAATGTAAATCTGCTAAGGCAAGAGCTTCGGCAGACATTCTGACGTAAAAAGGCTGCAATCGCTCAATATCCTTGAATTGGGTGCAAGAGATCAAAATCTAAAGCCACATACAAATCAAGAACAAACGTTAGCGTATTTTTGGCATAATTTTAAGTTTATTGTACCTAAATAATATAGAATAAAATGTCTTTTTAATAGTGACAAAAATTACCTTTGCTCCAAGCTGCTGAGCAGACTGCATGGCAGGGCTACTGTCAAAATGCTCACCGAACTTGAGAACACAATAAGAGTCCCCTTCATCATCTGAGTTATCCGACGACGAAGTTCCATTAGCTATATTTTTAATATCAATCGATCCTTCTCGCAATCTTTTAAACCAGACTGTTTTATAGTAATCTAACTTTAACCCTGCAACCACAAATTTAATCGTCATTATAAGCTACCGCTTTGCATAATTCATTACAGTTACACATACATGGTACGCATATTTTAAAAGGTCACCTCTATATTTTATTGAAGCCCAACCACAACCAGATTTTCTCATGATTTTATCCGGGTTTATAATTGCTTTACATGCAATTGCCCATGCTGACGGTGAGGTAAATACTTGTGATGTTTCTTGCGAACGGATTTGCCCATTTTCTAAGAGATCTCCTGTAAACTTTTGACCCTAAAAATTAAATATAAGCAGTCAGAATCAGACATCACCAAAAGTCAGAACAATACAATGAGATTCCACTTCACAAATCATTTAATTCTACTCACGTGGTATTCTAAACTCATTGTGCCTTCTCCTGGTTTCAAAATCCCTGCAGCAAGTAGCATAGGTAGTGTTACACTTCTCTTTGTTAAAGGTGGAGTTGAAAAATTAAGAACTGGTCCATTCGATGTAGTAGCAGTGGGAGTTGAACTTCCGGCAGAAGGGCTGTCATTATCTCCCGATTCGGATTTCTTGTCCACTTCCGTTTTACAAACCACATCATCTTCCGTTTCATTCTGTATTACACATAAATAAAAATTTCAAAATTTTCCACCAGAGCCTTTAAACATTTATCTTCCATATTTGTATTTATGACAGTATAAATATCAAGAAACACACCACATGATTAGGTCCGTTTGCTACAACGTCCGTATTATTAGGCGTTTCTGTTGAATTTGCTTCAGTTGATGTAGGAGTTTGTGGAGGGGACACGGAATTAATTTTATTATCCAGATCTGATGAAGAGGAAGGAGTGGGAGGCTTCGATGAGCTATTGTTGGAAGTAGAATTAGATCTTCTGGTGGCCGACTTAGAAAGTCTCGCCATTTTTGGTGGAGGGGGAGGGGAAGGCGGAGCAGAGTCACTATTGTTGGAGTGAGCATTATTATTGTTACTGATAGTTCCATTATTTTCTGTTCTATTATTACTAGTACTATTATCCGTATTGTCATCCACTTCCATCATTTCACACTCATCATGTTGGTCAACAGCCATTTTTAGTGAATTTTTATTATTATTTTCCACCGCTTCAGTAGATACCTCCCCGTCCATGCTCTCTCACGCTTGTCACTTGACGTTTGTTGTCAAAAATTACTTTGTTCCAACCAGTGTTGGAAATAAACAAACAAAATCCGCCAATTTATACTATTTCAGCTTCAAATGCGCAACACATACAGATTTCACCGTTACCAAATCACTGTAACGCTTTTTTCACCTATCCATTCCACAATGCAATTGACAAGAATGCACTATTTTGCTTATTTCTCCAAAAATGAAAGTTTTTAGCACCTTAAATTATTGCAACTTATCCACTATCGCGCATAACTTTCTTTGCATCTATTCGCAAAACCGGTACAATACCGTTTGTAATTAAACACTGCCCCTTGCATCTCATTCACCATTTTGTTTACATTTGAAATCATATCATCTGTTCCTTGACTTTCAGATACTCCCAAACAATCCGACCACTACTTTACCACAAAAATGTTTATCTCATTTTTCACATCATTTCCTGGCAAACAATTAGCGCATCAACTTTCTCCACATGTTGCCCTCCGTTCTGTCACCAATTTCCGGAGAAAATTTTCCGCTGACACTGATTTCACCAAGTTGCCAGTGACAAGATGTCATTCATTGTTGGCCCAGTAGCCTCAGGGAAGCGTATCAGGTGTATATCCCATTTGGCCCATTTTTCGCTTGAAAACTGCACCACAAATGGTCTCCCCGGATAGCACACACTCTACACTCTCTTCTGATCACAATTTTGACAGGTTCCACTTGACCTTGTCTAACTGTCGGGTCAAAAACCCGGAGAAACTGATGGATAGGGTTGTAAAATTTATCAATTTGAAAAGGTAAGTTGACTCCCGCAAAACGGGTCTGTTGCTTTGACCGCCATGGATTTTAGTAGGGTTTATGGCTTCTCCTCATATCAGTGAGCCCATTGCCCCGTCATCATATCAACATATAAAAAGCGAGCAAAAAAAGCTCTCAGGAGTCTCTCTTCTAGCAAGCTATATAAAAAAGCAGCTGCTGCAGCTGTCCCTTTGCATCATTCATTGCATTCCATGTACATACATAACATATATACATTTCCCCTTATATACCTGCTTCGCTAACTCGGCATCCATCCTCCTCCTCCTCTCCTCTCTCTCCATCTCCTCTTCTACTTCTGTATCCTCCTAATTTACTAGCTGTTTGCTAGTCGTCTCTGTCTCCTTGTCCTTTAAACAACGAAACAAGAATGAAGGAAAGTGCATCCGGCCGGCTATAAGCCAAAAAATAATGCCTGCTTGCGTGGTAGTTTTTTGTGTTTTTTAGCTGGTAATAGAGAGGATTGTTGTTCAATTTGAATATGTAGGTAATTTTTCTCGCGAAGCTAGAAGCTTTTTTTCTCACACATATAAGAACGCAGCCCTTTCATTTCATGCATGCATGGATGCATGCATTCTCTCTTCTCTGCACTTCGCACAAAAAAAACTTTGTAATAGCTACGATCATTTTTATAGTGAGCAGTCAGGAAAGCAGGCAAAAGGCAAGCATAATTAAATTTTAGATCGAGATGGCACACACCGACCGTGCAATTTTTATTGCATATGATGATGACCGCTTTGGAATTACCATGTTCCCACGATTTACACGCATTAAATAAGTGGATATTATGTTATGGGATATAGGGAGAATATGACGCAGTTATGATTGATTTTTATTAATATGCATAAAAGAGTCTCATCTCGATGAACATTGGGTGTAAAAGGTGAAAGCGAACATTGTAACTCAAATAGCCCCGCAAAATTTCCCCGAGTAAAATGTTCAATATACGCCAAAGGAAGGAATTTTCCGAGAAAAAGTCATCCTACTTTCACTTTTACTCCTTTCCCCATTATTGCAAAATTGTCTGCATGTCAACTGCCAAATAACCCTTTGAATTTGAAGAAAGCGATCAAAGAAATATGATAAGATGATGAGAATGAGAGTAAAAGATAGGGATGACATAATAATACAATGACATCCTTTTCTAACGTTGACTGGGCTCCAGGGCGAAATTTTGCTTGTGAAAGTTGAAGAGTTTTTTTTTTCTACATCCGCATTTCTTTTTTGAGCCCTTCTTCTCTGCTGTTGAAATGTTTAGAAGAATTTCAACCACATCAAATCAGTCCTCATCCAATCGCCGAAGTAGAAGTAGTAGAGCTAGTAAACTCAATACTCAAAGTGTCACCCAACAAGACACATTACTCCACTGGTACAAAAGTCATCATAGCGGCCTTCACTCCACCACAACCAACGTTGTAAACACTGAGGAATCTGACAACGAATACATTATTGACGATCCTCGCTATCAGTATCGCTGTACTAAATACTTATGCAATCCTTATGCAAGATGTTATATGAGCGTAAAAAGGATAAGAGCTTATCGTCATTATATTCAAGTAACACTAGAAGAAGTATTCAAAACTTTGCGCTGGATAGATTTGCCTGGAGGTCAGCATCGTGTCGCGATAGAGAGAAACTATCTGATGAATTATATTTGGCTAATGTCATTCATTGTTAGCGAGGTGGACACGACGAACAAAGACTCAGCTAGGCATATCCGCTACAGGCTGGAAGAGCTCCTTGTGCAAGCAGAAAATCTGGGAGTGATCCTTCAACGTTTTTTCATACCACTTCAAGTTGTCGCACAAAATCATGCGTTGGTAGAGGAAATGGGCGATCTCCTTCAATATAAAAAGATTGCTCGACCACGCGCTGAAAAGAAAATCTTGAGACTGGATATAAAACCGGATAATACCATGTTGTCTGGGAATAAGGTGGATGATTTCAGCAAACTTTTAATTTATGTGCGAAAAGACTGCCAAGTTTGGACAAGGTTCAGAACACTAACGGAATCTGATAAGGTGGACATTGTAACCAAAGGACTGATGGAAATCACGGATAATTTGAAAGATCTCAAAGGATTAATAAAACGACCCCTGAGAGCAATAAAAGCAGGCAGCGGTAGACGCATATTGGATCTCAATTTATTTCTACCTACTTTAGTGTCACATGTGCAACAGATGAAAAATGAATTGAAAACTATTTTAAGCAATAATAACAATATTCTGGAAGGTGATGACCGAGCCATTTTAGAAGCACTTCTGAATGAAGTGTCAACTCATTATGGGTATATACTGAAATTCTGTGAGCTACTGGTGGAGGAGCTTTGGGATATAATATTAATGATTAGGCTGAGCTACAATTTCATTAGAGAAAGTCCTCAGAATAATATAAATGCTGCGACGCATGAGGCCGTGATGATCAGCAAGTTTAGACAGCGAAAGATTAAAAAGTTGCTGAAACCGAGTAATTTTACTGCAGAGGATTTCTTCAAAGCAGATTGCCCCGATACCCTGAGGAAACTTCCGGTAGTTGTTTTTCCAGCCAATGCGGAACTAAGTCTACAGTAAATCCACCAAATGCTTTCACATAATTAAAAAAGTTAATTTATTGTATAAGCTTGTTTGCAAAGTCATGAATCGTGCAGAATAATACATTAATTTAATGGTTTACAGCCTGCAAGGACATAGAAATTCCCATAAATCCAGGGCTTCTACTCCTGCTCATAAGTTTTCACTCAAAAGAAGAGTTTCAGAATCGGCAACAACAAAGAAAAAGTTAGCTGAAACGACAATTGCCAATGCCAGCAATGAACCCAACAAGCTCATGTTTGTTTCAGAAGGAGATTAAAAGACCAGAATAAATTCATAGTGTGATGAAACCAAAATGTCATTTTGTCATTCTTTCAATCATATTATTTATGCTCACGTTTCTTGTATAGATAATTTGAAAAGATTATCTCGTTGTGATCATTTCATTTGTGAATTTAGCTTTTGCATAATATATCTACTTTTAAGTTGAGTCTAACTTTTACTTTTTCTTTCTCTATCTCTGAGCCATTACTTAACTCAACCCTTTTCTTTTCTTCTTCTTCTATTCAATCGTTTGGATCTTCAAAGAACAAGAGAAATTGCATCAGTTCTGTTGCTAGCTCAATTGGAACTTGCATTTTGAAGGTGCAATCCTATTTTATTCTCTGAGTACGTACGTACAGCTATCTTGTGTCTCATTCTGCTACCATATAAAACTCGCTCATTATCGCACACCACACCACACACGCAACAAACAACTTTCATAATGCATAAACACAATATTCTTATAAAATGTAAGTTTTATATACATAAATACTTGCTTCCCAAACCAAACTCATGCCGAGGGACAAAGAATGAACGGCAATATTATAGAAATGGAGGAGATGAGTGTGTGCAGCCAGTGTAGCGTCCTCTTTTTATACGCCATCACCACCGTTTTTGTTGCCTATATATTATATAAAAGTGCCACTTACGTGCACGAAAAAGAGTTCTTGTTGTAAGTTGTAACATCATACATTACATTAACTCGTTGTAGTATGCATCTATTATCTACAAATCCAAATATATATCTCATATAAGGTATGCATACAGTTGAATGCTATAATGGATGTGGGTGACTACTAATGTCTTCTAGTTTTTTCTGGTGCTGCTGCTGCTCATATAAAGTCTACTCTCCGGCTTCCTATAAAAACCATTATATATCCGCCTGCTGCATATTATCTAACAAGTATATCTACACAGATTTTGAGTACTAGTACATATAACTAACTATAAGTGTGTGAACCAAGAGAAGCAGAAAGATAGGTATGTACACAAAAGGCCGCATCACCATCCATCGCAATCTCAAACAACAAGCCCGACTTTTATCGCTTTTCCTCTTCTTCTTCTTCTTCCACTTCTTCATCGTCTTCTTCTTATTTTATCCATCATCCAATCCACCAACAACAAGCTATCACTCTGTATAGTAGTAAACTCTAGGTATTCGATTCATAAATACGTGTGAGCTTGAGCTTTCATGCGATCACGAACATTATCATGATGACTCCCATTATAATACATTTCGTACTTTATGTTTGGATACCTTGCCTTGAGTGGATATAAGATTCTTGCGAGATTTTATAGTAGTAAGAAAGAGAAGGATGCTACTTACTACAACGAGCAGCAAACATTATTCATTAGATATATCTACAAACAAGTCATATTTTTATAAGAACATAAATCCAAGAAAATTGTTGTCTTGTCTAGCTTGTGCACACACAACAATACAAAAATACAATACATCTCTCGTCTCTTTCTCTATCTCTCCGTCCCTCTGTCTGTTTTGCTCTAGAATTTAAATATGTATATTAGATACATTATTGTTGCATGCATGTGTGAATTGTTGTGGATGCATGATTCAAGTTATTCCACAAAAAACGCTGACGCAAAATGCCGTACAACATCGCGTCTTTTTTTCTTTCCTCTGAATTCTCTCTATAATGTAGCTTAAATGGATCGTGGGGAAATAAATATATGATATAAGAACGCTACCACAGTCACCGCCAGGAGCACCATCAACACCACCCGTTTTCTGCCGTATACAAATACAAAGTACACACACACGGCATAAAAGATTCATGATATTAAAAATCATAAAAATATTATGTACATACACAATGTAATGCACACGAAAGTGTGGGATATGTTTTCCTCGGAAAAAGAAAGAGGAGGGCTAATATCATTACAGGAGCAGTAAAAAAAAGTTGGAAGCTTGCAATAAATATATGTAGCCATACACCATATCTCTGCATTTTCCTACACAGAACATAGGTACAATGTATATAATGGTAGCTGCTGCAGTCGCAGAAGAGAAAAAGGCCTGAAGTGGGCATAAACGCTTGCATTTGAGTGCTGATGTAGTTGAATTGAGGAACAAAGAGATAGACATTGCCTACAACCTACAACAAATCCATTTTCCATAAGAACCGAACGGGTTCCGTGTGTGTGTGGAGGCTTCGTACTTTGGATTTATTCCTTCAAGTCCAAAATCCAAGAAGAAGAAACATATACGCCACCGCCACTCTTTATATAAAACAGAAGAGTTGTGGGAGCTCACCTTTTTCTTTTTACACAACAACATAGAAAAACTCACAAAAAAGGAATATTTGTACTTTCTACTTCATATATGAACCATATATTCCATCGGCTAAGCAAAGGATCTAAATGATGATAAGTTTTACAGAAAGGAAAAAAAAAGTACGGTAAAGCGATAGAAATGCCAAGCCTCTCTCTCTTCGTCTCCCTATCTAACTCGACGGCGACTGCTAGTACTATTCCTGATTGCGAGCAAGAGAAACAAGTTGAGTAAAAGCGGCTGTTGGGAACTATATGAGCCGTTGCCATCAGCCATTTATACGAAGACCTCTGGAAGTAACATAATAAATGCTTCCATTTCTTCCTTACCGAGGATAGTTCCGATATATACATAGAGTATCATGACATGATGAAATCGTCATATATAAACTAGGAAGCAAGAACGACGATGTTGGTGGTACTAGGAGAAGAAAGAAGGCAACAAAAAGGATGAAAAGAATTCCAGACCATGGTTCTGTTCCTACTTAATGGGAACGGTGGAGGAGAACACAACAAAGAACTTGTGCCTGCGTTGGTGGTGGCTGGTGGTGACGATGAGGAGGAAAGGATGATTCAGAATGGAAGAAAGAATCGTCCATTTTGTACGGAAGATAGTAGGAGAGGAGAAGAAAAGGAAAGAAATGTACAAAGCAATATATAATATACTATCACGTATATTAACTCTCTGTACCGTATATGAAATGACGGAAAGGAAGTACAGAACTGTAGGGAAAAGCAGAAAAGTTCCTAATATTATGCATTTATGGGCTTGGCAGCAGTCACAGTCACAGTCAGAAGCGGCATCGGGGTCTTCTGGATATGATGTGGAAATTGAAATGGATTTGTATAGACGATGGGAAAGAAAAGAATATGCGGAGTGAATTGATATGGGAGAGAGCTTTGAATAAGAGATACATGAAGAGATCGAGAGAAAAGCGTCCGGAAAGATGAGATGACGAAATGATTTTGAAATCTCTGATGTGATCATTCGAGAGGATTACGATTGCAGCATTGCATAAGGAGCTTGGAGGATAACTTGTGTTGTGAAATACATTATTAATGAAATGGGCAAAGGTTTGAAAGAAAAGCCGAATTTCATTAATGCAGAATCCAGCATAGATTTCCTAAATGCTAAGGAGTCTTAGCCCAATTGACCCTTAAAGCACAAATACAAAATCATGCATAATCAAATTATAAGCAGGTTTAATTTTTTATATAAGTAGATAAAAAAGAAAGTTGGAACTAAACATGCCGGTGAAAGTGACAGGAAATTAGACGAACATGCTGGGTGTAAAATGCACCTATTTGTAAATGAAACAAATAATAAGCACACAAGTTACATAATATATTGTGCATAAATTTTAATGTATATCAGCATATGCTTACACTATATAACAAAAATACGACCTGTTGATTGTCAAAAGTCAAGAAACCACTAGATGACAATTGACATGAAAAATAGGAGTGAAAGAAAGCAAATAGTACAGCAGTACATAACCCACAAAGGAGTCATACATTTCAAACTATTGTTAGGAATTTCTAATAAGGAACGACCCGATCTGCTGTTATTTTGTAAAAGTTGCATATATTATTGTTACTTTTAATGAGCCAAGTTTTGACGAAGCTATCCATCTATCAGAACTCAGAACATCAGAAGGAGACCAGAAATGATAAATAGCAACTGACAACTGACAGTGAAAACAGAAGTGCAAAGTTTGGTTTATGGTTCTATCAAGCACAAGTTCCTTAATTTGTTTTACAAAATGACAAAGCCAAGTACGACATTCAATGGTACGACAGTACCATTGAATTTCTATGAATTTCAAATTTAATCCAGTTTAAAGTTCGTTTTCTTCAACTTCATACAGTG
>JAQFYG010004321.1:0-11178 GCA_034694325.1 Entomobrya corticalis | reverse complement strand
TCTGTTTTTTACGCACAGGGTTATTTGTTCAATGAATAAATACATATTACCATTGGCCAGAAAAATGTTTAGGTAACACCAATACAATTTAAAAAGTATATATTCTTACTTTTCGGTATTTCCATCACAAAATTAATTTACATTCAAAATTTGAATCTGCAAAATATCAAATACCAAATTACTGATTTATCTAATCTGTAAGCATTCGTAAATTACGATATGTATAACTCTGAGATTTTATTTCTACAAACAATTCTGTTCAAGGCGTCAACCTGTTACAATGTTATTGTCAATGTACATACACCAGAAGTAAGTTCAGTCAAAATTTCAAACTGGCTTCCAACTCTTATACTAAAAGGTTCCACGAGGATGCTCAATTTTGATCACGAATCAATCCAAATTCCAAAGAAATCCTTGATCCTGTCTTAACAATTCCCTTTTTGCATCCAAGTTTAACGTATGACTTTGTCGGCTATAGTAGCAACTGCTGTATCATATCTCAAGAGAATCGGATGTAAGGTCAGTTTATCACAATTTATTCTTGTCGTGAATTATTGCATTGCATTTGTCCTTTCAGCTTTCTCTCTACAAGATGACAAGTCAGTAATGGTTTTATTCCCAATGAAATTTATTTTGCCTTGATTGCTGACAGAAAACTACATCTCCTAAGATTGCATTGCATCATATATCTTCAAGATGCATCATAGACAACGATAAAGGTTACATTTAAAATTATACAATCCTTTGCATTGCAAACTACTGTACTGTACCATTGCATTGATATACCTATGTGAAATATAATTTAACAGGAAACATATTTCATCACTAAACACACAATTTCAGACAGAGTGTGCATCAATCAAGCAAGTGTTTTGAAAAATAATTAATTAACTTTAATAAATGTTTAATTGGTCGAATGATTATTGGGATATTTGAAAAAATATAATTTGCAGGGACACTTAGAAGTAGTGAGAAAATAAAACAATTTGTTTATATTTTCAACTTTCACATTTTCTCTACTCATATGGTTTCTTGCAAGATCATAATAATATGTTTTATCGTTAAAAATAATGAATTCGATAAACTTTTGCCTCGATGATGAACGCACAATCTAGTTCAACTTATAATTATGATGATCATTAGCAGGAAAAATAGGAATAACAAAATTTTCCAAATCTTTACATATAACTTATTACATAATTACATACACGAGCTTGCAAAAGATGGTTTGCATGAATGGGAACCTAATAAAATGTTGTTTATGCACATATACCTAGATCAACATTGTATTACCCGTTATCAAGCCTTTATATTAATGAAATTGAAATTCTTTGCTTTGTTATAGCCTTTTTTGGCGGATTGCTTCATACCTGTCTCATTAGCCCGTTTTGGGCTGATATATCACCCGTTCTTTTGAGCTGTGCTCGTTACAAAACGAAATAGCAGAACTTCACGCTCCAAAATTATTGCCGTTCTTGTTATTACAATCACCTAAAGTATTTATTCATGAGTCATGAATAATTTAATAGGTCAGGTTGTTTCGTTGTTGTATTTCTGCCAACTTTATCTTTGAAAATATGTACACAAAATTACTGGTTATTTAAAAAAGAATTACACGGAAAAGGTGAAGCATTCCATACAGTTTTCCATATGAATGATTTTAATATGTACCTATGTGTATTTTACGTATCATTTCTATTTCAGTAAGTCTATGAAAAAGTTTTTTAGTTTGCGAGATACAATAACAACAGGAAAACAAAGAAATACAATGAGAAAAGCATATTTTTAATGAATTTCATAGTACCTATGTATTTTTTGTACAACTATAAGTCTGATATGCGTTATAAAATGAACTTTACTAATATTTCATTGTCTATTTGTATTTCTATTTAGTAACTGTCAACGGTCATCTCTATGTATCTCCTCTTACATAATAAGCAGAATTTCTCCGCAGGAAAAGGAAACCGTCTGTGAGTTTGTTCATTACTCATTACAAAAACTGATCCAGCAAGATATGCCAATACAAATTGAAGATCATTGCAGTAATCATTTCATCAATTAGGAAGCTGTCACATATCACAGTTTATTCTTCCATCATAAATATCATGACGTCGAAAATATATTTAAAAATTAATATTGTTTTATTGTATAAGAACGCATTTTCACATGGATGAGTGATATTGGGTTATCACAGAAATCATAATTCATGCATGTCAAATCAAGGAGAGTAGCTCAAGTCAAATAACTAATCATAATATCCGATGGACGACTTTCTTCGATAAAATTGAGCTCTTCTCCTACTCATGAATTTTAAGTTTAAGGCTATTTTGACATTTGTTTTATTTCATTCTGAAAGTATGCTTTTATTCACGATTTGTTATAAATTGGATCAAGAGCTGATAAATAACAATGATGATCTGGGAATTTTGTGTATTGTGTTTGTGAAGTATTTTCTAGGAAATCATTTTCGCGAACCTGGTATTAAGTTTACATTTGAAATTTGATGACACAAATGATATAAAGTAACTTATCTTACTTTCAGTTAAATTATACAGAAAGAATGAATATTGTACTGATTTCTATACTGGTACAAATCTATATAAAATGACTACATAAATTCCATTCATGTTAAATTACAAACTTTTTTATTTCATCTTCCCCAGCTATTTTCAAAATTGTTCCTCCAGAATAACTATTAATATCACTTCACCAAAGATTACCTATTTGAAAAATACTTTGTACACATTAGGCAACAGCAGCAAAAACAGGAAATGCACAGTTTTGCACAAAATAAAGCTATTTTTGTGTTTACTTTGGGAAAAATATTTTCTTTTATCGCCAAGAAAGTCCCACCAAAAATGAAAATAAATTCTCATGAGATTTGACGAAACGCTGGAAGAGCAATTTACTGGGCTGATATTTTGTGTACTAAATTATTCAGTTCAATCACGTATGCATCAGTTGAATCTGTTTACTCAGTAATATACAGGTGCAAAAGACAAATAAAGATCTTCCGGCGTGGCAATACTAAAGCTCCTTAAACTTATACCCATTATTTGCCATTTCATTTTAGAACGATAAAATTGTATTACATACATTTGACACAAGGAAGCATTTGTTCAACTATAAAATTTAAGGTACATTTAATGCCGTGTAAACTTAAATTCAAATTGCATTTTAAATTTTACAAATTGTATCGGGATTGATTTTAAAATCTTTTTATTATTGATAAACTTTCTTCGAGTTCATATTTTCAGTTATATATTAGCTTGCTTACGATATCCATTTTGATTTGAGTTTTCTTTGTTGTCATAAATCATCTTAGATGTCATAAAATATGAATGTGTTTTTCTTCAACAAAAGAAAGCCAGTTCCTGTTGGTTAGCTGAATAGAAAAAAATGAAGGCTCGTTTGGCTAACGAGCTGTGAATCTAAACTGCGTGAAATTTGTGAATGATGGGATGATAGTCGTTTATTATCAACTGGAAAATACACCTACAGCTAATAGTTGTCTTTTTGTTGTATTCGATGTCATGCTATGTTATATACGTACATACACAAAAATTTACTATTCAATTCTCCCATCATTTTAGTTTTCTCCACTTTTTGCTGGCTCAACACTACATAATTTATCGGTTTCTTGCTGTTTAACATAATAGACTTTTAATATGAAAATACAGCTACTTTCTGTCAGCAGCTAATGCGTTGTTGGATCAACAGAATAAATCCATTTTTTGTTGTGAAGGGTGGATTCTAAAATAGAATTCTGTAGTTTTCTTTTTAAAAGTTATACAAGGAGCTATAGGAAGGTAAAACAGGTTAACAAAAAGAAAGTCAAAATGCAAGTGGTGGGAACGCTGCCAACTGTTATTGTATGAAACCGTGAAAAGGAAAATAAAAAATGTATGCGTTTATCCGTTACCCAAGTACCCAAAAAAATCATCTATTCCTTCTTGAAACCCATTTCAGTGAAAAAAGATTTACCATGACCTTGTTTGTCTTTGAATTTGGGAAAATTATTTATAAGTACTTGTTTGATTTTGAAAAATTTATACTTTATATCAGCAGTAATTTTTTAGTTTAAAAATAATAATTTTTTTGCGAAATGGCGACGGATTCTTTTGTTAAGATTTCTTTTGTTATATGTTATATGGTCAGTTTTTCATTTTTAAGATTTTTGCAAGCACGACGGTGCTTGCATGTTTAGATTCAAGATAACTTTAAACTGAAAACTGAACACATTTTAAATTCTTCATTAAAAAAACTCGTTTATCAAAAACACTTAGATACACTAGTCTTAATATTATGAAGGATATGCAGTTTTGTTGTACATTTAATTTTAACGTCGTTAGAGAAAATATAGCATACATAAAAATAAGATTCCAGGAGGTAGATGGAATAATAGAATAGCAAGTCAAAATATTATGTGTAAATTATTGGATAAGCAGTCGACAGTTAAGTTAAGTTGCGATACATATTTTGAATCACTCACACATTAGAAACCCAGCATTAAGATCCCACTAATGCTCATAGTATTCAATTTAAATCTCTGTTCATGTAAATTTTGCAGCAATAGCTCAATAAAATAGTGCACAAAATAAAAATAACTGTTTGTCTTGATTCCATGTTACTTTTGATAGCAACTTGCTTTGACGACCATGGCAATAAATATGATGTGTGGTTCAATTTAGTCACCAATCAAGATAAAATAAAATCACAAACCTTTATACATTATACTTGAGCCAATGCAAGCTCAACAATCTAAAATTTAATTGAATACGCTACGAATGAGCATAAAATTTATTTTTGAACGGTTTCTAGTTTATTTTATAAATATTTTTATTCTATAATAAACTAATACAGCACAACTCACTCATCGTCAGTCAATAAAACAGGCTTCGTTTTGTATTTACAAAGCCTAGTTTACATTGGTATGAATCTCATCGTAACGTTCTGTAACTACATTTCCGCTCTATACTCGTTCATTAAAAAACTGATTTGTACATAAAATATGTTATATGTTACTACAAGTAAAATACTTGATTCATCTAGTCTACTAATTATGAATTTTATTGATTGTTTGTTTTATAATCGGTTCATTTAAAAAATGTTATACAGCATATTTGCAACTAAACAAACTATTAAAAAATCACAGTTACATACACTCTTTAAACATCACACGTCTGAACCAGGCGTGAGCCAATTCTGTCATTTTTATAAAATAAATATGTAAATATTAGAAAATAACGCTTTTACATATGAACGTTATTTTATATTCATTCAGTCTTACGACCGCCAAAACAAACAGGATGAGAAAGTACTAAATGCAGTTCACTAAATTTCTGTTAATTTACATAGTTTCAAAAATCAGTTTGTTTATGAAATTTGCTCATGAATTTTTTTTAACTTCAGAAAACAAATGATTTATCATAAAAAGTCTATATTACCGGTTTTGGCATTTTTAATCGATTTCCTATCACTGCACTCAAAGACCAAAACCGTTGAGTATTCCATCAAAATGATGGTTTGAGGGAATTCTAGCTTCAGCTGAATAAACTTGCTACAATATGGGGCATGCTTTTTTACCAGTCACAACTAATTCTATATTTTAAAGCTATTTTGTTTGTTTATCTGTTATATGTCAAATATTAAATGTGTATAACTAGCCTAAAATATAAAATACACACCTTTTACGATTTCTGCTCTAGTCTACCATCATTTTAAATTTGCATCAATTTTACATATTTGTTTCACTGAGCTCTAAATACTTCCACGTTTCGGTAATGATAATTTCCATTTCACAGTTTAATCCGATTATCCCAGCAACCACAAACCTTCAAACAGACTCTTGGCAATTAAGCGCACCGAATCTAAACTCACTGTCAGCTACACATTTGTAAAAGTTAATTTTAGGCTTTAAAACTTCCCGAAATGTTTTCAAACCTAAATATTCGGAATAGACCGTATCTGGTATTATTTGTAGTTGTTACAGTTGGGCTTATAGTTTTTCATTGGGATAGCATTCACCGATTTGCATTCGCATCTAAATGTGCCGATGAACTACAAGGTAAAAACCAACATTTAAATCCTTTCACGCAGATCATAAAAATTCTTAAATCTCAAGTTATTATGAAATTTTCAAGAAATATTTCTTATAATGCCAATTAATTTTACTGTTTGTCGTTTAGACGGAGAATATTTAGCAGTGCCTATGTCAGTGATCATGTCGGGAAATGCAGTTGCTCTTCCTCAAGATGATAAAGTATTACTTGATTACATTAGGTCGAATAATATCCTCCGACCTCCATCAAAAGAACCGTACAATTTAGAACGCCCCGAATTAGAAGATCCTTCTGACAGTCAAGGCCAATACATACGGAAGCTCTTGAATAATCCGGTTTTTAAAATAATAATATTTTATATTTTATCATCTTCTAGTGACATAATATCGGATTTTGGGTTTTAATTCTGGGATATTTTGTGATTCAAAGAGAAATGGATTTTTTGTGGAATGTGGAGCTGCTGATGGAGAAACATTTTCAAATACTTTATTTATGGAAAAGAATCTTAACTGGTCGGGATTACTGGTTGAAGCAGATCCAAGCGGTTATGAAAAGGCAATAAAGAAAAACAGAAAGGCGTGGATGGCAAACAACTGCTTGGCTGTTAAACCGTATCCCCATAAGGTAGACTTTTAAGTGTTAAATTTTATTGTTCAAATTTTTTATTTGAGATTTTAAATTTGTACTGTTTCTTAGGTATCCTTCGATAAAAATAGCCTGTCTGGACAAATAATAAGTAAGGAGCTTAATCGTGGGAACTTAACACGGCCAATAGAGATGCAATGCATCCCACTTTTCACATTTTTGAGCGCTCTGAATGTCACAACGGTGGATTACTTCAGCTTAGACGTGGAAGGATACGAACTTCAAGTTTTAGAAACAATTCCGTTTGACAAGGTTTTTATTAAGGTGAGCATCTAATTTAGTAATAAAAATATTATGCTTTCTTTAAATTTCATTCACTAAAAGCTGTAAAGTAAATCTAAGAAAACACTGATGTTGGTAATATAATGGATTACAGACTTTATCTGTGGAATTTGCAAAAACGATCGGGGGAAGGGATGGATTAGTTAAGTTTATGAGATCTCAAGGATTTAGACTGAATGCTGCAATGTACAGTCAAGGCACTCCACTGGATCTCATATTTGTTCACAAGCGCGTGACAGTGGAAAAAATGCCGTCACAATACTTTCAAAAAGAGAGGGCGGGACAGATAGTGAAGATTAATATAACAACTTATGATAAATGATTAACAATATTGTAATTGTGTCGAGGAGGAAAAAGCTGATAAAGCTATTAAAAATCTAAATTGATAAAGGTATATTTATATTACAAAATTTAATTAAAAATGCATAACAATGAAAGCAGTTTGCTGTCTGAGGAAATACCATGGCTCTACTATTAGAATCCCTATCAGTAACTTCTGTTTTGTTTTGTATTTCAGTACTTCCTTCTTTACTATTTAAGAATTTTATGTTGAGGATATTTAAACTTTTATTGAAACGTTTACTAATAGTTATCCATTCTATCGGATTCCATATGTGTCTCCTGATATCGCTAAAGCAGCAATAACATTAGTAAGTGTCGCTGTTAGCTAAAATCGATCAAAATAGCCGGCAAAAGCTTCACGTCTCTTTATCGATTTCATCCAGTTTCAGCATTAGAGGTGTAAGGGAGGTAGTTAAAATTCATAGGAATAATCGCACAAGAAAAACAAAATATATGAAATGCTCAAATGTACTAGGTTGCGCTTGTGAACTCTTGTTCCCTTATATCAAATGGAAGGTATAACAAAAAAAATTATGCCTATCGAAAAACCGTTACTTTCATTTGAATTGGTTATAATTTTGGACTTGGTATCTAGTAATCCCATTAAACAAACATAACTTCAATTGGCGTCGACATTGTTCTATCTAAATCCCAAGTTATGAACAATCAACACAGATTCCTCGATAGTTATCATCTCAAAGGTTCATATAATTAACTTTACTCTTAATGTTTTTGTTACGTGCAGTTTACAAAAAGCATAAAAATAAATCCTGAGCCTTTGTATTGAAAATGTACCACCCTATTAGTATTACTTAAATTACATTTGTACACTCTGTCACTAAATTATTTATTGCATTTTACCGTACTGCAAAACATTTTTCGTCCAATTCTTTGTCAGTTTTCTTTCTTTCTTTTGTAATATCCGTATTTATGTTGCTAGTGCTTTTGTCATAATGCTGTCTTTTTTTTACTGTCACAAATTTAACAATGATAAAAATCCCTTATTAATGTGGAAATAGATTCCTCCAAAACATATCTTATAAAGTATATAAAACAACATAAATTTTGCAGAGAAGGAGAATCAAAAAATTCAGATAATTCAGATTCAACATTCTGAGAAAGTTTCCATCTGTCGATAATCCGGTAAGCAGGTAAAATGCAAAGTAACTTGGCAAAAGAGTATCGGGCATCTGACTTCGGGTATCTCTGAATATGAAAACCTCGGATAAATCCTTTTTTCAACTAATCCTACCACTGAGGCAAACCTATGAGCTATTTTAGGGAAAACATCTTTCTTTGTGCCTTTTTATATACACATAAATCGGTGTTTTCTGGCAGCATGGGTTTATTTTAGAAAGGTGGTTTTACATGGGATTTACTTTATCTTGATTAAAAAATGAACCTGTAATTCCTTGTGGCATGTTATTTGAACCAAAGTCAAACAATCGTATGGTTGATACTTTTATGTACATGCTTTTGTAAAGATAAATGACAGTTTTTCCATGATTTAAATTGCATGATTCCATCTTTTGTTGCTTCCATCGGTTGACTTTGTCTGCATTTAAATGTGTTTGATGAGTATATTTAAAAAACTAAAAGATTAAATACGTAAAAATGGATAAATTTACTATTTTACCATCGGTACAAATAAAACATTGGATTAAAATCCCATAAGTTTAACGGCATGCAAGTATTTTGTTTGAAGTTATCCGGTAAAAGCCTACAGAATAAAGATGAGTTTTTATTGGAATGACTGGAAGTGGTTCTTTGCCATTATTAAATTTTTACACGGAAACATTCCAAACCTGATATAAAAACCAAAAATGTTAAGTTTAAACAAATTTTATGCTGTATCGTATTGCGCATTCGAAAACTGTCAAAGTGTGGCTTCATTTGTGATAAATGTTTTAAATAAGTATCATATACTGTATCACAGTTCAAACAAACGACTCATTCCCAAAGTCAACCGATTTGAGGAACAGCATCTTGAATTCTTTAAATTGCAGCGGTGACATGTTTTCGTTTTGTAACAGACTCTTTCTCAGTAAAACATCTATAAAATGAAACTGCGTCATTTCAAGATTATCTAGAAAAATGAAAACAAATTGGCCCAGGGAATTGCATGTGGCGAAATGGCACAAGGAAACTTTACCAATTTGCAGATTTATCCACTGAGTTATTCAGTTGTGTAGAAACCTGTTCATTCGACCATTGGAAAAGTGACAGTAAATTGTTATTATCTCGCTGTATAGCCTTTTCCATTTTGTTTAATAAAACAATTTGTCACTATGTTTTATAATAAAGGAGCACTAAACACGTTTTATACCATTATTTTCCATGTCAGTTGAAAATAGATATTTATGGCAGGATTATTGATTTGATGGGATTTAGTTAATGGACGTCATTTACTTAGAAAGTACCACAGGTAAAAACGCTTTGTCATATATTTGGTTACAGTTGTTACTGGGTCTTATTACTATGAAACAGTCATTGTCCATTCATCAATTTAGCTCATAATATTTCACCTTTTTCTCCTTAGTGACAGGTATTGTGATTTTTTGTCATTTACCTGTCATCATAAATCAACTCACCATCATTGCTATGCTATAAAATATTTACATCATTTTTAGCCAAAACAAGGAGCCAGTTCAATGCAGTACGCAGTTAACTGAATGAAAAACCTTCATGGCTCATTCTATCTAACAATTCAGGTGAAAGTTCATTTATGAATTCTAATTTGTTGGGGAAACGGCAAAAATATAATATTATTATGCTAGCTGAAAAGTTGCTTCTTATTTGATAAATCCTGCCTGCAATTTTTTGAAAGCTTGTGGTGACCAATTTCATTATTACAAACGTAAAATTTTATGTTTGATAGGAAGTCGCAGCTTGCGATTTTTATTGATGCACGAAAATTTGTTAAAAATAAAAATATAAGTTATTACAATTTAAATAAATTATTTAAAATAAAAAACATTTTAATAAAAATTGCCATACATTAAGTCTATATCTATTAGGCGTCCGAAATCAAGCATCTAGTGTATTTACGCGAGGAGATCAATTTATTTCCTTTTAAACAATTCCACTCCCACCTGCTTCCGTTATGTCGTCTATAATTTAATTTTTTCAGCCCCGCAAAACATTTTCTACCTGTCATTATGAGTCACATGGATTATCAGGCTTAACTGGTGTCATGTTTTTCCAGCTTCTTATCAGATTTAGCTCGAGTATCTCATTCCCCTTATTCTTATTTTCTTTTACTGCAACGTAACCAAATATTACTAAAGGGAAATTTATTATTTATTATAAACAATATTTGTGACAGTTGCGCTTTTTAACACAAAGCAAAAAATATGATTTTTGGAAGGCTAACGTTTCTTGTGTTTTTGTTTTGTCACAGATAAAAATGTATACAGAGTATTCAATTTCTGTCCATTATTGCCATTAGAACGATGTTTGCATTTCTGGATAATCCCATTATAATTAAACCCTCCAGTCTGAAGGAAAGCTACAAGAGGCAGAGATGTAGTACAAGTATCCTTTTTAGCTTCTATTCAGTTCTTGAATAACTCAAGCTGTTGTAATATTAACATATAATATAACTTCTCTGATAATTTACTGGTTCTGTTTCTGTCCTTAAGAACGATTATTTATATTTTTGGCAAGCTAAATCAAAAACATTGCGCAAATACATATAAAAATTAAAACTTTCATTTCACTAACACTGTGAAAATGGCTTTCACTAAGAAAATGACTTTCACTGTGAAAAAGTCTTTCACTGTGAAAATGTCTTTCACTGTGAAAATGTCTTTCACTGTGAAAATGTCTTTCACTGTGAAAATGTCTT
>JAQFYG010004320.1:0-11178 GCA_034694325.1 Entomobrya corticalis | reverse complement strand
GTACAACTTTATTGGCAGTACATTCCATTTGGAGGATGGATTACTGATGCAGCAAGTAAGAAAAAAATATTTTATTTTTGAATAAATGATACATTAGTTACGTAGAACTTTATAAATTTCTATTAAAATATATTTGTTTTATATAATTATAAATTATAGCTTGTCTAAATTGACTGAATTGTATACTTAATTATATTTATAATTGCTACTAAAAAGTTATAATTGATTCCATATATTTTCTAATCAAACAGTCTATACATCCAACTGGCTGACAGTAGCTTTCACCATTGAACGATATCTTGCCATTTGCCACCCGATTCAAACTAAGGTATGTTCAAAAGCTGAAAACTTTGTCAATGATAAACCTAATTAAACAAGTTCACAAATATTCTGAAAACTCTATTAGAATAGACAAGTAATAACAAAACAGTTCCAATAGAATAATTTCTTGGAATCAAACATTTTTATAAAGTAACTATTCGAGTGTAAACTCTGAGGAAAAAACTATCAAAGTTCGTTACCCGTAACAGTATATAATGCAAATTTAAATTTTTGTTTGATCAGCTTTGTCCCGTCTAACTCTAACTGTAGTTAAGCTTTGTAGCTGAAAATCAATAGCAAAGGTCCCCGTGTCTCAATAAATGTGCTAACCAAATTTAAACAGGATCGGTCAACAACTGCGGTAGTAAGAGTACTCAAAGACCGACAGACAATAATGAAAGTCACATAAACCCCTGAAGTTTCACTTTCGGTAGTTATAACTAAAATGTGTAAAAGTTTCCATTTGTTGCATATTCCATATGATATAGATTAAACTTTTAGTAGTAAAGTTGCGTCGACTACAAATTCTTTCCTTATTAAATTTCATTTTTTTTCCAAACGTTGCCTATTATCTTAAAGTTTTTCTTTTTATTGTTTTAGTGCTACTCACCAAGCCCTGAACGTCGATCAGCAATTGTTGCAGGTTGTGTATATTTATCATGTTTTCTTCTAACAGCCTCAAAACCATTTGAATGGGACACTATTTTTCAGAATCCAGTAAATTTGACTTTAACAAATTCGACGGTAAGATATTTTGAAAGTACTATACAAAAAATATAATATATAGGTATAAAAGTATATTTTACTACCAAGTTAATTAAAACCGTTATTTACTTTTTCAGGTTTCTGCATTAGAAAGTACAGCTTATGTCAATAATGCTTTCTATCGCCAAATTTATTGCTTCTTTTCAACAGCATTATTTGTATTTTTACCACTTGCTATTTTAATAGTATGCAATGTGCTTTTAATTAACGCTGTTAGGGCTTCACAGAAAATCAGGCAAAGTTTAGCAAGCTGTTGTTTTCATCGACTTCAAGCTCAAACAATGCGTCAGAAGAACCGAATTACAATGAACCTGATTGTTATTATAATTGCGTTTTCCATCTGCCAGCTGCCAGCAGCCGCATTACTCATTTACACATCAATACACACGCCTTTGAAGGATTCTGCCGAGGAAAATGTTTTGTTGGGACTTGGAAATATTTTCAATTTATTGATTGCATTAAACGCTGAATCAAATTTTATTTTGTACACAGCTAATAGTCGCACTTTTAAGCAATCTTTTTTTGAATTGTTTCAGGTTAACTTGGTTTTGAGGTGGTGGAATACCTGGAAATACAATATAAGGAATATTTGGACAATTTGCTCTTTTGAACAAACGTTAAGGTATTTCATATCAAAATGGTAGATGTTATTGAATATTTAATTAATGTTTTCAATTTAAATTATAAAGAAAACGGAACCAAAATAATTCAACAAAATCAGACGGGATGGGCACAGATGATCAACAAATATTCATTGAAATTTCTAGAGAACCTAGCAAAGTGGAATGTTTAGCTCGAATGAAAAAATGTAAATCATTTGATACAATAAAAGATGTGATAGTTTCTATACCGGTATTGAACACACCTCAAAGTCCGGTTTCTATATAAAACAAAGTTTTAGAGAAATTGTATATTTTATTGTAATTTTGTTTAACTCTGCTTTCAAAAAGCCATAAAATGTGAAATAGAAAAATGTGTTTTTTAATTAATCACGCAATGTAAAATTGTACAATAAAAGGACAAATTTTGTACCTAATAATATGAAGCCTTTTCAATAAATACGGATTACGACTGGAAAACTTTTTGTCAGTTTGCCCCATAAATTTATCCAAATTTAATTATTACATGATTTAAAAAAATCATTTGAAAATAAGTTTTTGATCACAAAAACGCATTTGGTTAACATGACGTTTTATTGACATCTAAACAGAAAAATTAAAAATTTGGCAGATTCTACATACGAAATTCTTAACAAAGACGCAAAAAGTGCAAAAAAAATCCTAACATATTCAATTTACAAATATTTGCATAAAAATAATAATGACTAGCAACAAGACTTTAACAGATTCCACGAAAAAACCTGCTCTACTTTTTCATCACAAAAGATTAAAAAGCAGAGTAAGCACTCGTTTGAAAAAACATGAAATAGTAAAACATAACATAAATTGCAAAATATTTTCTACCTGTCAGGATCAAAAGCAGAGGAGTTGCTTTTGGTTGATCTGCACAAGCAGATAATATTTATTAAATTATCTTTTTTCTATGTGTCTGTAGCGCTTTGCCATCCGTATCCGTTTTTGTACTGCGTAGCAGTAATTAATATTGAATGAAGCTGGTGCCCCTCACCACATGTTTTAAAGATAAAATTACTTGCTGATTGTTTCTTTTTCTCTCTGACTCTGTAAACGTGGAGTGCTTGGGCACTCGCCTGTAGAATATAATTTCTTGATCTGAATTGAAGTTCATATTTTCCTTAAAAGATCAAGACTATCTGTACCAAGTTGAGACTGGATGTTATTAGTACCGTAGGGCTAAAACATTACTTTATTTTTCCGTAAGATCTCTGACTCCGGAGTCACGTTATTTATTTTATCAGTTCATTAGTTGCCGTTATTAATTTAATTGAAAAAGTTTCCCTCCTGTTTGCAGCGTCACTTTGGGAGTTTTTGGAGTGACCATTGTGCCCTTTTTATGTAGTGCTGGGCTCAGTCTTTCCTCATTCGTTCTTTGGTTTTCAACCGAAAAAACTCAAACCAAATACATCAAATAATAAATATCTTCAAATTGAATTACCCTGCATTGGCGGGTTGTATTAAATTTTTTTTGATTGTTGTAATTTTTGTAATTTCAGAATCTCATGAAAGTACGGTTTCGACGTCTCCCGAGATATTTAAAAGAGAATAAGATGTTTAGATTTATATTCCGGTGGTAATTTTATTCAAAAATACATTCAAAGTTACTTTTATTGCTATTTTTCTAGATAATTCAATTTCAGTTTTTGACTGGACAACCAACCAGACCTTTTCTTCTGAACCAAAACAGGCAAAATAGTCCATGTGAAATGACCAATACGGTTTCAGTCAAAGTGGTTCTTACTGTTGTTCCGGTTTTTTGCTGCCAATGGGCAAATTTTAATGTTACCATGGCAAATCAACAAAATTTATGCTTACATCTATATTTTGCAAATTACAATTTAAGCTCATGTCTGAAAGCGAAAGCATATTTAAGCAAATACATAAATAACTTGCAAATATTTTGTATTCTGAGGAAAGACCAGTAAAAAGTTCACTATGAGTGAGTCCTGACGCAAACAAAGATTATATAATAGATTTAGTTCTGTTTGCCTAAATACAAGTAATTACCCAAAGATATAATCAAAACCACAATAATAATATTGATAATATTCTCTAATAAAATTTTCAAAATTGCTTTAATTTTTGCTGCAGTTGCAATATTTTTTATTTTGGAATCTTCTGAATCTTTCATGCTATCAGCTTATGGAACTGAAGATTACAATGTACTATTAATGTGTTTTTAGTATTCATCTAAAAAATGATATTATTTTTATACTACAACAGATGTTCATTTAAAATTCAGATAATTTGAATTAATTCTTCGTTTCCACAAAATATTTAGTTTCCTGTACACCATAAATATTCTCAAGACCCAAGACATACTGAACGATGCTTGCCAAATAATTAGTACAGTTAAACTAAAGAAAACGAATTTATTCATTGCTATTCCCGTTTTTTATGTCTTTTGAAAGGTCAATTAAAAGGCATTTGTTCAATATACAATGAATCAAGCTGAAAGTGAATAACAGTGAATCTGATTTGGGCACTATCCACCAAAAATTTTGTTTTTAACTTTTTATTGAAACAACAATATCATTTAGCTATTATCTTCAATTTATCAATAAACATGCTTTTAAAATTGACAAATCCTCTGTGACATGTTTTTGCTAAAATTTTCAAGATTATGAAAACATCATTTTTCAAAATTGATTTGTCATAACATATCCATAATGATTTACAACAAATTATGAACGCATTTCAATAAATATAGTTCTTGACTATAAAACTTTGTACAAAACTTTTTTCATTTTGTCCCTACTCTTTTGCCGTATTTATTTATAAACATAACAAAATCACCGGGGGTATCGTATTTCTTTTTAATCCCACCTGATTTTGTACTTGATAAAAAGTGATAATTTTTATACCGCGTATACCGAGGTTTTTCTGTAAATATTTTATATGTAATAAATGGTTTTTTATGGCATAAATACACAAAAAATATTCAAAACCATTTTACGATAACAAAAACGCATTTCGCTAAAATTGCGTTAATTCTGACATCTGAACACATAAATTGTAACTTTGGAGCTTGTCTCTGCCAAAATCGTAACAAAAATGATAGAAGTTCTAAAATAAATTTACTTTAAATTTTCAAATATTTCAAATCAAATATAATTTTAAATATCAAACTAAAATGACTAATAACAACAATTTAAGAAATTCCATGAAAAACGTTGCTGTATTGTTATGTTATCTCCTAGAGAAAAAAACATAAAAGCTGAGTAAACAACTTTTAGGAAATTAACGGAATAAAAAACATAAATTTTAGTAATTTACCGGCTTTATGGAGGATATATAAACACTAAACATTACAAAATAAAGCATTCTGTCAACGAAGATAACTCGAACTAAACACAGGAAATATTAAATAATCATTCAAATTGAAATTATTTGCAATGACTGCTTCTATTAAAATTGTTTTGTTTGTTACTGTAGAAGCATTTGTTGCAATTTCAGAATCTAATGGAAACTTTGTTCCGGCAACTTCAGAGATTCCTAGCGTGGTAACTTTATACAAATTGCATTTTAAATTTTGCATAATTCAAAAAAAATATTTGTTTTTATAATTTGAATTAATATAATAGTCTGGCCAACCTCGTCCGGTACCAGCAAACCAAACATTTTATCCTGAACCAAGACAAGCCAAACAATGCATGGGAAACGATCAATACGGTTGCAGTCAAAGCGGTCCTAATTGCTGTTCTGGCTTCTGCTGTCAATGGGCTGGTCAGTCCTAGGGCGTCTGTAAAAACCCCGGACATTGCTAAACGAGTGAAAAAGAATATGTTGCTCGATTATCATGGGATTTAATGTTTCTGAAAATTTCAATAATTTTTATCATTTAATGTAAAAGTACTAATAAATATATACATTCAAAATAATTTTTTATTAAAAATATTTCAACTGGCATGAACAAAAAACCAATGAGCATTTCCAACGTTAACAATAACAAAATGCACAATGATCGGCAAAATTACCAAAAGATATATGATAGAACATAAATCATCAAAAATATAGTATAAGTATACGCCAATAGGCCTGAAAAAATATTTACTAAATAAATAAAAAAGTTGCAAAGGTACTTTTTTTGAATCTGAAAAAATGTCTGGCATAATTGTTTACAAAATCCGTATACAAACAAAGAATATTATACAAATTCAAACATTTTCTCCTCAACAAACAAAACAGTACTTTCCGTTATAATTAGAATCATTACTAAGCAATAATTTTAAAATTTACTGGCATTGTCAAAAAATGCGTCAAATACCAAGACTTATAAACATAACTCGGACCGAGTATTTTGCCAATTATTTTTTAATAAGCTTTAGATTATCTGACAACAAACTACTTTGTTTTGCAATTTACGACGAAATGTTTTCCAGATTTATAGCAGTTTACATTATAGGAGGTCAGCCAACTATTAAGAAACCATTTCAACTTTTTACATCAAACTGTCATATTGACCACAAGTCTACAGGTCTCATTATCAAACTGTTATTCATATTATTATTCCAGCACGTTTTTTAAAATAAAAAATCTCACTTTGATAAATGTTGCATTTTATGATGTTCTTTATGCACAAAAAACGATACATAAACATTTTTGTTAACAAACACGCACATGCAAAATGCTATTCTGCCGTGAAAGTTTACAAAAAATTTTCATAAATTAATTGCTTAAAGTTATTATCAAAACTAAATTTTAACAACATGCTATAAGTTAGCGTTCACTTTCAAAATTACTGTAAGTAGTCAAGTTACTTCCATTTTCTAGAGGAAAAAATGATGATGATGATTTGGCAAAACAGTAAAACATCTTTATTGTATACATCCAATTTGCAGCTTATGCAGCTATAAAGGCTAAAAAATACCACGAAAAAATCTGCTTTACTTTTTCATAAAAAAACGATAATAAAGCTGACTACACACTCTTTTGTAAAATTATGGAATAGTAAACACATGACTTAAGCTACAAAATATTTGTTACCTTTGCATAGCGTATATTAACAGTAAAAATTCCAAAATAAAACGTCAATCTTCCAACAGAGACAACTCAAACCAAATACATCAAAAAAATAAATAATTTCTACAAATTGAATTAACTAGCAATGGTTGTTTGTTTTAAAATTGTTTTGATTGTTGCTTTAGCAATAATTTTTGTAAATTCAGAATCTTATAGAAATACGGTTGCGGCATTTTCCAAGAATCCTGACGTGGTAACTTTATTTAAAGGTACATTCAAGGTTACTTTTATTGCTTTTTTGGGATAATTAAAACTAAATTTTAGACTAGACAACCATATTCGGTACCTTAAAACCAAGACAAGCCAAGTAGTGCATGAGAAAATGACCAGTACGGTTGCAGTCAAAGTGGTCCTAATTGTTGTTCTGGTGTTTGCTGCCAATGAGCAGGCCAGTCTAAAAACGTCTTTAAAAACCCTGGAGATTGTTGAAAATAAAAACTGGCTACGATGAGATTTGATATGGCGAATATTTCAATAAGTTTAATCATTTGTTAGCAAATATAAATAAATGTACATTCAAAATACAACAATTAATTGTAATTTTGTTATGGTTTTGTTACAAAATAAGTGCAGTAGTTATTGTTTGCTGAACCAAAAAATTAAGAATATTTAGTGGTGTATCCTTTTCATAGAAATTAACAGATCCTACACACACTCTTACATCAATACAAGCTCGGGCAATAAATTTATATTGTTTAATTAACCTTTTATGCCTACCAGGCCACATAAATAAAATTACATTCTTCTTTAAAAAATATACAATTTCCTTTCCAATATGATTTGTTTGTCCTGGAAATGTATATCCAACAGTCATGAAAATATAAGTGTTCAAAATTGAGTATATTGCGATAACAAAACCAAGTGATGACGTACTTTTTTGCAAAGATTTATTTACTAAAACGTTACACAAAATTGCAGAAAATGAAATAGCAAGTGTTTTAAATGGCAATGCTAAATTTTCTTGGAAACAGTCATTAACTAAACAAGTAAATATGTTAAGACGATGATATGATTTTACACATATTTTAAATTTTTGAAATGGAAAAAGTTTTAACTCATCAACCGATTTTTGTAATTTCGTTTGAATTTCTTTAGAAATTATGTATAATCCAATATAACTGCAAAACATACCGTCACAAACATATAAACATGATAATACAGAAGTTATCAAAAAGTCCCACGCTTCAAATAAAAGCATCAAAATTTTGAAAATTATACTAAGAAATTGAAACTCATTTACAAAATATTTGCTAATATTTGCTGTAAGTGGATCCGAATTTGCAAAAACTGCTAATCCACTAAACAAACTGGACAAAACGACAGAAATTATCGGAACATTAATCATAAGAAATTTGATAAAATTTGATGATTTTACAATATCAACCTGATATAGAGAATTTAAAAGTTGAATAAACTGAACATGTTTTTTCAAAGTAAAGTGAATTGACATAAAACCGTTATATGCAATGGCTATCCAAAAGGTTAGTTTTATTATATTGTCCCCAGTAAATTGGAATTTGCCACTTTTAAAATTTTGAAAATATAAACAAGCTTGACCAGCTCTTATAATCATGTGAAGTATTAATGTTAGTTGAAGATGAAGGAATACTTTTCGTTCTTGGGTTATCTGAACAATTTGTTTTGGTTTTGAGGATTTTTGAAATACATTTATGTTTAGAGGAAAAGCCTTCAAAATTTGAAGTTGCGTTTTAATCAAAGAATTTGTAGTGATCTTTTCAAATATGCTTGTTTTTATTCCCTTCATATTGTCATAACTTTCCAAAAAAATAGTTTTGAAAGTAAAGTATTAAATTTATTGAGAAAACGTTTGAAGTCCACTTCTATATTTTAGTTGGTTTACTGTTGATTTGAGTTTGCATACTCGAAATTTTCAAAAAATTAATTGACAATGGTTCATCCTATTACGTGTTTTATTGTTTACTTTCGTAACTTAATTATCTGGCTTTATGTCTCATGAAGTAATTTTATGTAAGTTGCTAAATGGTTTTTGGCTGTTCATTGTGTAATGTAAATGACGGACTTAAGATGAATATATGGCATAAGTAGTAATTATTTTTCTTAGGTTATGTTAAATTTTAAATATTAAATTTACTTAAAATCATTTATTAATAATAAATTTCGAGCATAATGTATATACTTGTAAATTTGAAAAACTTGGAAAAGGTTTGTGGAAATTGTAGAAGTATACATTTTGATTTTCGATTTTAAATCAGCACATTGTCACAATTGTATTTTCATTTTATAAGCAAGTCGTAATATAAAATGCAAAGCTTTAATTTGAAGTTGAGACAAAACTGATGGTTTTGTTACTGATATTCCCCAAAAGAGTTTTAATACACCTTATAAGGCTTGAAATTACCGTTTTGTGTGTCACGTATCGTAACATTTGTGTTTCACCTTAATTTGTTTACTTCTTGAAAACAATAATTAACCCTTTTTGTGTCATAGTCAAGTAAAATGTGTACTTCCTATTTACAAAGAAGCACATTTACATGAAAATCATTGCATTAATCATTGTTGTCAATGTTAAAAGCTCAATGGCTTCACAGTACAAGCTTCATACTATTAAATTCTTTTTAAACGTTTTCAAAATCATTTGTTGTGAGCAATGCATCTTTTAATGCACAAAATATATTATAAAATTTAAAAAACAGTAAAAAAGATATTTGGCATCAACAAAAAAACTGTGGTGGCTCAATGAAAAGTTCCGTTCGACAAACATTTAAATTGCAAGTAAAGTTCAAATCCACACAAATAAGTAGAAATGTTTGGTTTGATTGTTTAATAGAAATACTCGGTTGGAACCTTTAATTGGAATTCTTTCCAAAGCAGACTAGTAAGTGCTTTGTTTTACATAAATCAAAACCAAACTGAATAAAAATTTATTTAAGTTATTTGCATCAAACAGTCATTTTTCTGTAGTAAAATTTTGCAAAATTTGATAAATAGCTTTTCTCTCAAAACACATTCAATTATGATAGCAAAAGCGTCTCAATTTTTAGCACTAAATACTATTTTAAATTACGGTGTAATAAACACATAAATTATAACAGATTTGTTAGATTTTTTGATTGTATCGAAATGTTTGAAATTTTAAAATAAAATATCATTATTAGCGAAGTAACTATTGGTAGCAATTAATAATACAAACGATATTTGAATCAAAATATTATTACAGACCTAATATCAACATAGCACGTGCGTATTTGGTTGCATCAGAAAATCTAAATTACGGCGTATCGGTAAAGTGTTTGTTTGCATCCATCTGTTTGCAAATTACAATTTAACTTCATGTCTGAAAACATATTTTAGCAAATACATAAATAACTTGCAAATATTGTTGGTTCTGAGAAAAGCCAAATAATAGCACGTGTTTCTAATAAAATTGCTCAACTTTGATAAATGTTTCTATTAAATGTGAAACAACAGAGCAAACAGATTTTTGATAACAAAACCAATCATAAAATATTACATTCCGCCGTGACAGTGTGCAGAGTTACACATAATTTTGTTAAATAAAACGAAACAAAAAAAGGTTAATGAAAAGTGTATTAAGTATCCAAAGCAGCTCGTGAATTCCAATTACAACGAAAACAACACAATAATAAGTAATTAATCAGATGTCAAAAGCGCGTGCTTATTGATCTTAATTAAGATACTATAATTCTGAATAGTAGGTATATAAATAAAGCATTGGTACAATAAAAGCATCATCGTTTTAATTTATAACAATCTGTCCTGAAAAAAATTAAAAATCTTTATTTATATATTATTACAATATATTTCCAACTTTAAAATTTACCAAACATGGCAAATATTTTCAAATCTGTTTATTGTTGCTGCAGTAGCAATAATTTTGATTACAGAATCTGCTGGAAACACTTTCTCTTCAACTTTCACGGATGAACATTACAAGGTACATCTCATATTATTTTTATTATTATTCATCTAAACATCTATTATTTTTAGTGTTTTTACTGACGATTATTTTTAAACTCGGATAATTTGAATTTAATGTTTGATTCAACAAAATATTTTGTTACCTGTAAACCAAACATTTTGGACGGAACCAGGACAAGCCGAACGATGCATGAGGAAATATGAATACGGATGCACTAAGGAGAACCAATTTACTGATTGCTGTTCCCGTTTTCGCTGCCTTTCTCATATTTTGATGCTTTCTATAATTTATTAGATGAATATAAACAATTTTAGTTTGTTTAGGTTTATAACTGTACAATCAATATGTCAAGAAAAAAATATTCAAGTATAAGCAATATTTTACACTTAAATTAATCAGTCTTATACTATGTTGTCAGTCATTTTAAAAGCTTGCGTTGCAGTAATCGTCAATGTTTCGGTTTTTAAGCACATGTCAGTCATTTTCAAAACTTAACGCTTTGAATGTAAAAAT
>JAQFYG010004319.1:0-11179 GCA_034694325.1 Entomobrya corticalis | reverse complement strand
AAATTCATTTGTCTGTGACTTAAATCATTACTGCTCTTAGAATTCTAATAGTTCATTAAATATCTTCATAAAAAATTATAAATGTTTAGTAGTTTTCAGTTAATGTTTACATTTGTATACTTTTTATTTAAGATAATTTCCTCAATTCTCAATGTGCAATGAAATTATCAAATAACTTTATCGAATTTATTTTAGTACTACTGATAAATATCAATATTGTTTTCTGGTACAGTAATAAATTATATTTACAATTAGGTGAAATTAAGTGTATAAGTAATTATGGAGTCGATGTCTAACAGAATAACTATGCCTGAATGATCAAAATCAAATGTAAACCAAACTATTAGTTTGTACACTCAATAAAATCAAACTGAACATAACTAACGATACGTAAATAAATCCAGCTAACAAACGAGTGAAAAAATTATTAAACAATTTTAATAATTTCACTTGTAGACTCAGAGTATTAATTATTGATATCGTTTAAGTTTTAGGCGTTTTTAAAAGCTGATCTTGAGTAGCACCTTTTTCAACAGTCAAAGCATTTTGCCAATTTTCGTTTTTGCAACCCAAGCCTTTAATTTTTTGTAGAAGCGCCCAAGTACTTTCTTTAAGGTGCCAGATCTGTCTATGTAAAATCAGCCAAAGTATTCAATTGTATTTTACTATTTCTGCCAAAAATACATTTAGACGTTAGCGTAACCAACAATTTTAACCATTGATGTTTGCAATGACTCACTCAAATGTTCATTACATAACCTTACAATATATTCTTGATTATTTTTTTCTGAATTATAAATCTTAAAAGTACCGAGCTAGCAAACATGGCGTAAGAGCTTGATGAAAAATCATTAACTGTATACAATGCCAATAAAGTAATCTTCCAAAATCTTACGTTTTAAGCACCTATGTTTGTTTATGCTTTAATTTAAACTATGTTGCAACAACAAAAGATGTGGTCGATAAAACAATCATTTTTTTGTGAATAGAAAAATAAATTATATTCGTAGTAATATTTTAATTCTTCAAATATATTCTTATTAGATTAAACTTTTGACAAACAACATTAGTAATTCAAGAAACTTTGTATGCATCAAAAACACTACCAGATTATCTAGATATTTGTAACTTACTTAAACAAAACTACGTAATACGTAAACTCATCTTAAATAAAACAATCATGTCTGTATCCCTAAAGAACAGTATTGTAGTAGCAGTCACACTAACAATGACAAAAACAGAAAAGAATTTAAGCACAATGTTTTAATTAAAAAGATTAGCATAAGTTTTAACTATTTTTGAAGACAATAGGATCAGCATTGATGCATACTTTTCAAATGCTGTTTGAGAACAAAATTTCTAGCAAATGCTTCAGAACAGAGCTTGCACAAATATGGTTTTTCCATTGTATGCTCGGTAGTTATGTGTTCTCTCAATGATGCAGCTTCTGCGAACTCTATTCCACAGATCTCACAGATACTCCACTTTCCTCCTGTGTGATGTTGTACGTGATTAGTTAACTCTCCATTAGTTTTGTAACTCATTTCACAAAAAATGCACTTGAAAGGCTTTGTTTCATGCGAAACTAGCATATGAATGCGTTGCATATGACTTCTCATCTCTTTTTGTGTCAGAAACTTCTTGTTACAGTGTTGGCAGCAGTATGGCATCTCACGTAAATGCATTCTTTTTAAATGTTTATTTTTTCTTTTGAGATGTGCAAATTCTCTGTCACACAACTCACAATTGTAAGGCAATTCCCCGGTATATACGCTAAAGTGCATTTGCAAGTGCTGATTTGTGTAATACACCTTGCTTTAAAAAACACTATCAAATGGACGAGATCGGTGATATTGACTGTTCACTGTAACGTTTAGTACTTGCTCGTCCTGTTCATTTGAATTGGTTCGAGAAAGTATATTTCCATGTGTTTTCAAATGTGTTTTGAGATTGTCGGACTGTGTAAATCTTATATTGCAGTGGGGACACGGGTATGGTTTTACACCAGTGTGCGTCACTTGATGAATTTTTAAATTACATTTCTGTGCAAACTTTTTCGAGCACTGCAAACAGCCGTATGGTTTCCCTCCAGTGTGGACAAGTTGGTGTGTTTTAAAGTTTGATTGAGAACAGAACGATTTTCCGCACGTTAGACACTTGAAGGGTTTTTCACTTGTGTGCGGTTTTAAATGAGTATCTGGGGCTTTTCTAACTGCAATATTTTGCTACAAAGTGGGCAACCAAGTGTCTTCTTGCCATGATATTTTATGTGCTGATTGAGCAAGCTTTTGGTAGCAAAGGTTTTGTCACATGTTGGGCACTTGTGAAGTAGCTCTCCTTGATGAAGTGGTATGTGTCTCGTTAAACCTTCTTTATAAGAAAAACTCTTGGAGCAGAACTTGCAGGGAAACGTAATTCCTTTATGTACTGAATCAATATGGATTTTTAGTTTGTATGGAGTCTTATAGCTGCGTTTGCAAACGTTGCAGGAATGCATTTTCTATCTGCGTTTAAGTATAATTTGTTTATTTTAAATTTTCGTATTTAAATGTTTAAAAAAAATAAATTAGCTAGTAATAGGTAGATAAACTTGCAAACAATATAAGATTTTTCAGTAGTTCCAGCGAGTTTATCAATAAATAAAATAAATTAAAATGAGAATAAATGAGTGCTGACGAGACAAATATGTTGCTTTCAAGTAAGGTAAATGTTGTGAGGACTTGTTTACATGCAACACCAATAATATAAAACAAATCTATATGTATGCAGCACATCTGAACTGCGCAGACAAAACTAAAGTACTATAAAGCCTACCCGTGCAACAATAATAAAATAGAGTACGTATCTTATAGCAACATTGGAGCTTAGAAGATAGCTCGATTTGAAAAATTTACACTATAGAGATGTTGATTTACACGATCAGATATGCATAAACAAGTGATTTGTTCTTTAGGGTGTTGGTGGTACGTGCAGTCTAGCACATCGCGTTTGATGCACACAAAATAAAGAATATATATAAGTACCTAAGTTGCATCCTATTGTGTTAAGTTTGAGGATATAAAAGCAAAAACCATTAAATACAATTGTGAACAAGATTCTTAGAAAAATCAAGTAACCTAAGTCAACTTCAATCATTGGCTAAAACTTTTAAAAATTGTGTTTGGTCTACTTTTTATAACTAATATTTTTCTTGCTTTTCGATGAATGTGTTTAAAGAAAATAAAACTATAATTCGAAGACGCATAAATAGTGTTACATTATGTCTTAGACATGATAATAGTTTTCAATATAAATACTTTCAACATTATTTTGAAACGAAGGACTATAGCATCACTGACAAAGACGATAAGTCGGAACAGAAAAGTTTTTTGCTTTACTTTAACTTTACAATAATCTAAAAAATGAATCTAAATTATGATAAATTTAAAGAACATATTAGGAGTTTAAAAGTAAACAGAGTTTCTAAAATGTTATATTAATTTACAAAACAATATTAATCAACAATGCCCAAAATACCAAATATAATATTTTGAGGGGGGATAATAATATGCAAATTTATATTACAAAAATATATCATTACACTTTTGGCCGTATGATGGCTTTATGAATTCAATTTTAACTAAAGAAACTCCACAAAACATTTGTATTTATTGTAGTAAACTGCTTAAATATTTGTTTTAGAATCCTTGAAATATGATTATATTTAAAATAATGCATTAAATAGGATGTAGATACAGATTCAAATATTTTTCTTTCATATCCAGGAAAATGCCAACAGTATATTTTGAACAACCTGCAGCAATGTTTATTTAAAAAACAGAAGAGCTTTTTTTATTTTTAACTTCTGCTTACAATGCGTCTACTACGTGGTTTTCCCTAAAAGCTGCTTTGCGATGCTCTTTACTATATTCAAAGTCATCAGAATCAGGTTAAATGCAGGTACCTATCCTGTGCATATTAACGTTTTATTTTGTTTTCATATTGCACTCAATACCAACAGTGTATTGCATCAATATGAACGTATCTCATAACTATATGGCGTACAAAATTCATTTCTTATAATTATTATCCTACTTACCAAATCCTTCAAAACTTACATGTACAAATATTTTTTAAAATGAATTTTTATTTTTTAAAGTAAATACTGTTACTGTAAATCATAATGCTGAGCCAATATAGAAGTGCACACCATACCAAGAGAATGGGTATTATTTTTGTTTGTTTCATTTACAAACGGATTAAAAAGTTACACAACATATTCCAGGAAACAGAATACGTGAGAAATGTTTAAGGTTTACAGCTATGACTATGAATTCTTTCCCTAAAAAATGGTTTTGATACAAAGTTCCAATTCACATTCATTTTTCAATAAAAAAGTACTGCCAAAAACGGCACGTAAGGAATTTGGGATCAAAACAATACTTCAATTCACTTTGAGCTGTCTTTTAAATGCATTAAATGCTACATTAATGTGATACTTCCCACTATGAATATTGCTTTATTTCAGTTACTTCAATTCAAGGAGTATAAACTTTCTTTTAAAAAATAAAGCCACTATTTTATTTATTGATTAAATGTTTTTAGTCCATAAAATTGCAAAAATGTATTTAATGGATGCTGGAGTTTGACATTTTAGTAAAAGGTTACACTTTATTCATCATCACACATTGCCTTCATCATAAAATATATGTATGTATATAAAGTAATTAAAGTACAAGCAGTGTTTGAAATAAAATAACACTTAGAGTATCTTTTAATGAGTTTTATGATTTTATATACAGCATATTTCAAAACAATCAAATTTTAAAATGATAATAAGCGGAAATAAAACTATTTACAAACATTTGAACACAATGTCAGTATTCTAAATGAAATACATTTTGGGAAGTTACTTATTCAATCAAGCTAACTATATTAAAATTATTAAATTATTTATAGTGTTATGTTTTGGATGACAGTAAATTTAAATGGTTCACTTGAATAAAATCTACTCTTTTTTTTTACTGTTCAGATAATACATTATTGTAACATTGGCAAACACGTAGGATCAGCGATGATTTATAGATAGGATTTATGTCTACAATTCCCGTTTACTGACACTTCATTAGGTTCTTCTCATAAATTGTAGTTTATTCTAACAACTAACAGATTTCAAACATCAATGGATTTTTTTACCGAGCAATAACTCCGCAAATGTTTGATTTTGCTTTTTAAGTCCAAAAAGATTTTGTTTCACATCTCACAGTTGATGGCTTTTCTCGAAAATAACGGCAAATGTGCTGCAAAATAACACGTTTTAACAGAAAATCTTGTGATAACACAGTCAATTAAAGAACCGAATCCGACTTTGATTGTCATTTACGTTATGATTTTGTTTGATGTGGGAAACCAAGTTTGATTTTTTTCGACATATTCTTTCTTACGTACGTCACACAAAATTGGCTTCACTATCAAATGGTTACTTTTAATGTGAAGCAGCATTTCTTAAAATTTGTATATAGCAATAGCAATCTCACAGCAATTTGCATTTTTCTCAATGTGGACGAGAAGATGAGAATTCAAACCTGTTTTTGAACTAAAATTCTTTTTACAAACTATACAAAGAAATTGTTTCTTCTGATGAGGTTCCGTGTGTTGTCTTCAATATGAAAGTTTACATTATGTGGTGAAACTACATCCACGTTCAGTACACTTGTGTGGCTTCTCCTTAAGGTGAATACGTTGAATATGAACAAATTTGTCAGTCACCACATAAATCATATGTAATTTTTCTCTAATGTGACTACGAATATGGACAAATAAATTTACTTGGTGGTAGTACTTTCTATTTCTTCACACAACCAACAGTAAAAAGCTTTAGTCCTTCTACAGACCAGTATATACTTTTGGGCCAATATGAGCTTTTTCATGATATTTTAAAGTATTCCTTCGTGCGAAAGTCTTTTGGCACACAGAACACTTGAAGGGTCGTTCTTCCGTGTGAACTCTTTCGTGCACTTTTAAATTGCCAGACTCGGAGAATCCTTTTCCACAGGTGGAGCACTTAAATGGCCGGCGGTTTGAATGAATTACCATGTGACGATTGAAACTAGATTTTGCTGAAAACGATTTGTCGCAAACAGAGCATTTATGGATCTTTCCACTGTGCACTCCCTTTATATGTTTATTAAGGCCACCAACTGAAGCAAATGCTTTGCTGCAAATTTCACATTTATGATTGAGCTCTCCAACGTGGTGTCGAACGTGATCCTTTAAATGACTTGGTTCGGTAAAAGTTTTGTCACACAGGCTGCAAAAAAAGATGATTTTCCTATGAGCAGATCTTGCGTGACTGTTCTTTGCACTAGCTGAATCGAAGCTTTTGGTGCATTCATTGCAAGGATTCATATCTTTACTTCACTCCTCTAACTACTGAATAAAACCCGAAGATATTCCAGATTTTTAAACGTAATCACACCAGTTTAAACTGAGATTTGAAAAAAATAATTTGGTAACGATGTAAATATTAAATATCACTTTTTATCAAATAACTTTGAAAAAAGTACTCTGTAACTTTTTTGATATTTTACCTTGCAAGTATTTTAAAGTTTCAAATATATGTATTCAAATTAATAATTATAGCATGCTGCAGTATCAATTAGCTCTTTTCAACATTATTTATCAATAAATAAAAAAGAATTATTAAAAAAAGAATCCAATTATAATTGGTATTTTGTCTTTGGGTACACACCAAACTAGGTCTTGCTTGATGTTCTTCCCTTCTAACGAAAGATACAAAACATTTCACTAAGATTCTTTTATGTTCAATCAATCAGTCCAAAATTGCAGACAGGGATGCTTACTTGTTGAAAACCTTCTGTCAACCAAAAAATATATACATAGACTATCTAAATACATAGTTTGATTTTATGTTAAATGAATACTTTAATGAATTAATTCATTTGCAATTGTTTAGTATGTACAGGATAGGTACTTGGACGAACAGGAATATCTGTACAGATTCTGCAATGTGCAAAAGATATTAAAATATGGTGAAAATTTAAAGCCTCCATAAACAAACTAAAGGACGGAATAATACAGTCGAAAACTCAAAATCAAAGCTTTGTGGTTCACAAATAATCCTGAAACTTGCTTGTACAGTACTGTTTCTACAAATGGGCTTCCATCACTTTTGTGAATGACGAGCGGACATGCACGTACGCATCCAAAATATTATTCATACTTTTTTGTGTATTGTTCCGGAGTTAAAGTACCTACCTTTGCAACAAAACTGTAATGCCATAATGCCATATAACTCAAAACACGAAACAAATGATACCTGCATGCACAGATTAACCGCCTATTCTTTTTTATCTTTTTTATATTTTTGTGGACCCAAATAGGAATATTGATGTGCTGCCTGGCAGACACTATAATAGTAGTAGTAGTATTATTGTTCATTGTCCATAAATTATGGTCCATAATACGTGAGAAATGTAAAAGGCGAACAATGGACGGATAATTCAGTTTTAAGGCTTATTGTATGCATTTCTGGTCAAGGTGTATACTACCCTGCATAAAATTGTTGCGCATTCACGAATTCGTCTTGTTTGCTTCCCAAATTGGAAAAAAGATTTTGGTACTCAACGGGTAACCAATCCACAACGTCAGTAATCTTTTTAAAATATAAGTTCATAAAACACTACAACAAGAACTAGTATAAATTTCAAACGGATCATAAAATAATTCATTAAGCTTTGAGCTATTCACAGCCTTACTCCCATTCATTTTCAGTTGAAATATTTGTTCAGTGTTGCTGCTTGTATTTTTTCTTTTTATTTAAGTAATTATTCAATGTTAAGTAAAACATCAAACTAATTAATAATGCTCGTATAGTCAACTAAATTGAAATAAACTTGACTTTCATATACAAAAAGTCCACCCAATATTTACAAGGAGATAACTACGTAAATTGTAAATAACGATGATAATTATTTTGGTTCTAGATGTCTGCTCGTGATCCTTGTTCTTCATCGCTAGCAATAAGATCTATCATAACTGATTGCCAGTTGGAGACACCGAATGATTTGAACGTCAAACCAGCTGGAACGAAAGGTTCGAAAGGAGAAGTTCAGAATGTTGCTGCTGATCCATCGCAGACTAGTTTCGGTAACTCAGCAAGAACTATTTAATATTTTTCCCTTTACGTTTGTCAAAATATTTAGAAGATTTTTAAGAACTGTTAATAATTTTTTGATAAATACTGGTTAATGCTTTTAGATTGCGAGCACGTTATGGAAACTGTCTCAGGATCGGCGGAACTGCCTCAAAACTTAGAGCATGAGTTTCCTTCCACAAAATCTCCAGCTGCAGTTGATCCTTCGCAAACCACTTCCAATACTGATTTAAATGGTGAAAATCAGACGGTTGCAAGCGCAAAGGATATCTCTAAAAATTATAAAAGAGGAAGGCCCCGAGGCGGCTGCAAATGGAAGAAAGGGCAGCTACCGGTTATGGAAACATCTGAAAATTATATTCTACTTGATAATCAGCGTATCACATCGAAAACCTCTGAGAACGCAACAGTTTTAAATGGAGTTGGAGCAGCTTTAAAGAAACATATCAAAGAAAAATCCAACCGAAAACATGTGGAAACATTTGTTAAGTTGAACCGACTACCAAAAACGCAGCGCAGGGAGCTTGGTGAGAGCACACAAATGTCACGATTGCAGACATTTGACGGGGTCCAGTCGAATGATGAATAGGACAGTTGTGCAAAGTCCCCTGCCGCCCGAGCTCTTCTTAAGAAGAAAGTGTCATCGAAGGAATCTGTCTCGACAAAGCAGAAAAATTTGGGAAGCAGAGGACCGCCATCATCAGCACAGAAACTGGATTACATCTCCAAAGAAACTGAGATTGAATCTGCAGCAGGAAAATGTTTCATTGGAATATCAAAAGGTCAACACAAGAAGATGGTTCATAAATGCGGCAAAGTTTCTAAAGACAAATGCCATTTAGTTCGTCACATGAGAGCACATACCGGTGAAAAACCTTTTGAGTGCGAAATTTGTCATGTAAAGTTCAGAAATAGTGCTAATCTAAAAAGCCCACCGACGTATTCACATCGGGGATAAACCTTATAAGTGCGACATTTGTCATGAAAAGTTTAGACGTACCTATCATCTTAAAGTCCATCGACGTAAGCACACAGGGGAAAAGCCTTTTGAGTGCGAGTTCTGCTACGGGAGATTTGCATTGAAGGGGACCCTCCAACGTCATCGTCAAATACACACCGGAGAAAGGCCTTACAAATGTGAGATCTGTAAGGAAGAATTTGCTCATAATAATTCTCTTCAACGACATCTTTTGGTGCATTCTAGAGACCGACCTTTTAAATGTGGCATCTGTGATCGTGCATTCTCAAGAAAAGATTGCCTTAATGATCACCACAAACTACACACTCGCGGAGAAGATTTATTCAATAAAATTAAGTGATCACGAGATTAAATGGTTTTCTTTTTCTGTTAGTTGAAATTAAATTGCAAATAGTATAATATTAATACGGTAACAGGATGATAACAGGCTCAAAATCGCGTAATTCCCCACTATTTAATTAATTCCCAAGTTCCGATTTTGGAAAACGCTTTTGTGCTATAATATCCATGTAAAAGTAAGTCATAGCCATCACTTTCAGATAATGACCACAAAAGTACAAAAGTTTACTTAACTTGAGGCAAATATCTGCCAATTTCTCTTTGAAGTGTTGAATTTGAAGTGGGAGAATTTTTGTTTATTAATTCGTTTCATATTGAAAGAATAAGATACTAATGATGTCTTAAAACAAGTTTTTGTTTCACAAACAATATTTCATCTTTAAAATTTTGAATTACAGTAATATAATATTTTAATTAATTTCACTCATGTTTAAATATTTAAAAAGTGTTATTCAGAAATATGCCAAGAATGACATTTTGTTAATATTTTTATTTTGCTGAAAACATGATCATTTAACTGAATTAAAGATGATCGGTTAAGACCATTTTGCTACTTAAGTAGAAAAAAACTGTCATCCTTAATCAATATCCGTTCTTAATAGACACCATAAATTAATTCATTTGTACAATTTTCTAATTTAATCTTACGATACGTTGTACAAAAACATGCATCGTTATTGATTATGTTTACTTTTGTAACCACAGTTTACTTGTATCTTGTTCCTAGCTCTTGCTAATCCCTTTTACATATTTGTGTACCCAAATATAAGTAATAAGTTGTTTTACACCAAATGTTTATCAATATAAATATATTTTAAGCGCAGTCACATTTTTGTTTTGTATGTAGGAGTTTTCAAGAATACTGTGTACATGAAAAGCAAAAAGAAACCCACGCATAACAGCATTTTTTTCATCTTCACGCATGACATTTCAACCATACTCTTATATGCGCTGATGCAGAGCGACAAAATGTTTTCATAACTTTAAACTTTCATGTTTTTAGTAAATATTAACTGAAATATTACTATATTATTTGAATAACACTTTTAAAAGATTCATACAAATCTTTACAGTACAATTAATATTATTTCCTACGATTAAATTGTCTTCAAGAGACAAAATAATGGTCATGCAAAGTAATTTGTTAAAGTTCTGCGTAATGCATACCATGAAGCAACGAAATAATAGGTAGAATATATTTAAAATTAGAAATAAAAACATTTTTTGTTGACTTCGTTGGTTTTGAGCATTGTTATAGTTAATGCACAGGCATTAAATTTATAAGCAACAAATTATTTTGTAGCAAAAAGTTGGATGCAAACAGATAAATGAATGCTGTTTTTGAAAATAGATGCGTTACATAATATAAAGTAATTGGCTTTGACGTGATGGCAGTTCTCTGCACAAATCCATTTAATTAAAATATTAACGTAGGGAAGATCGTAGTCAGATACTCAGCTTCTATCGAATATAACATTTTCTGGCATATCCAATCTTCACAAACCATATGTACATCACACATTATTACTGATTAATATTTGTGCCGTTTGCAAAAGGAAAAAAATGCTGAACAAAACAATTTAGGGATTGAACTTAGGTCCAAATTTAAGAACACTGTTTCATTGGTCCAGTATTTCTTTTTAAGAAGCTTTTTTACATGACATGCAATGGACTGTGTTAAGAACTCAACAGAATAGGTACGCATG
>JAQFYG010004318.1:0-11180 GCA_034694325.1 Entomobrya corticalis | reverse complement strand
GAAGGCTGTAATTTAATGTGAATTACAGTTTCAGAATCACAAGAACGCCGTTTGAAACCGTTTTCAGAACTTTTTTGGGAGATCTTCTTCAAGAATAGCTGCAAAAAATAAATATACGTTGCAATGTTTCATAATAAAACCATGAAGCAGAAACGAAGAGGACATTACAATTAAAAAGAACTTCACAAAAAATAAGTGATCTTCCTGATTCCTTAAAAATATATGCGAATAACACGACGATGCGAGACGGATTACTTTTTTATTTGTTTGAAAGCGAAGAACGCCAATTGCTAGATTTTAAATTTAAAGGCTTGTTGTAAATTAGTTTCGGATGCAAATCGTTATAATGGTTGGTAAAAGACTTTTTTGATGCTGTACTCTGAAAAAATCATGAAAGCATACTCATAGTTACAATCATTTCATTTAATTGCATTTGATTCTCCAACGCCACGCAACCAAATTTCAACAACAACAAAACTAAAGAATTTCAACAAAAATCCGGAAACATTAATTCATGAAAAAAGTAATATTCAAACAACTTAAGTATTTTCTTGTGTTCAAAGAAAATACATATGCATCCGTTGAAGGCTGGAGGAAATTCAAACTCGAAAGAGAGGAATCAATACACTGCTGAAAAACACGATTTTTAAACCAATCTGATTAATTTATTGTGCATTTTGAAGCTCACAATTTAAAGCTAAAATTAGAGTTTAAAATATAATGATAGCACAATCGCTGCTTTTTCATGAACATAGGTACAGGCTCCATGTTTCAGACTCCAAACTAAGGCAATCAGAGGAGCCCTATATATATTTTGCCATTTTGAGGTTACTTTCATTTGCAGGTATATTTGTTTTCTTATAACTACATATATGCATTTATATTGAAGATAATACTGCTTCTTTTTATTATAATAATCTTGTATTTCCGTAGTATTACCTTAAAATCAATAGTATATCTACAATTCTACTATCTAATTAACACAACCAACCAAACTCCAGTCACAAGAAAGACCTGCTTCTTTATGTAAAGTGGACTTTTGTACAGAAAAAAATTAAAAGCGTTTCAATAATACAAATCACAGTATTATTTATTTTCATCTTATTTTAGACCCTGCAATAAAACTTAACCTTTATAACCAAATTAAATCTTCCGTTCCTAGCACCTGTCAATGTCATTTCGTAATTTTATCAATTGCTGTCAAATTAGAGCAATTTACTAAAAGACAAAGGAACAATTGATTAATCACATACGATTACACACGTCTAATGTTTATCATCTCATAAAAATTAAGCAAACCAGAAATACTGGGACACGATACCAAAAACAAATAAATGCACAGAATTTAATCGTGATCGAATGGAAAACAAAAACTCGAGCACTTGTATCCATACAGATTTGAGAGGAAGACATAAACCTTTACAGTGATAACCTCAAAAAATTTCAAAGCTGAAATTAAAACATAAATAATGTGATTCTTATATCAAAAGCTTAAATTATTATTTCACGTTTAAATGACATAAATCATATTATTACTATTTCTCACCTTATGTTAACTCCCATTTGTCTTTAACCTTAAAAACCAATATGAATCTTTTAATCCTGTTACCTGTCACTGCTTATTTATAATTTTAAAATTTACAGAATATTTCATAACAAGATAAGAATGCCTAAAGAATACACAGACTTTGATGAGTTATTAAAAATTAGAAAATAAAATAGAACGTGATAACCTATAGGAGTAATGCAATTGCAGCCACTATAAGAATGTGTTGCAGTGTTTCAACATCAAGCCATGAAGTAGAAGAAGAAGACAGTCAAAGTAAGTCATGAACAAAAATTTGAATGACGATCCTCTTAACTCTTGATCTATGCGAATGTTTCAATATAACCACCTTAAGATATTTTGAGAACATGTACAAATACATCAGCAATTGTGCAGTCAATGAAAAGATTTGGCCCTTTATAATTCATACATACTTAGAAATAAGCACTTGGAGAATTGAAAACGGTTTTTAACCCCCAACTGAGCAATTATAATATTTTAATAGCATTTAATACCACAAAATTGGAATGACCATACCAATTGTATGCAATGAATATATCAAGCTACAAAACCAAAATATTTTACAGAGAAAAGTTAGCAGCTTTTAAACGACTTAAATCTAATTTTTTATTTTTTCCCTTCCCATTTAAATATGAATTTGTCTTTCAACCTAACAATGAAAATAAAAAATTCTACTCCTCTTCCCTGTCAATAATAATTTATTAAATTTAAGCAATTTACTAAAAATTGTAAAAATAAGCACCCAAACGACAGTTACAATCATCATCTTTTTTGGCTTCTTCAAATACATTAACTATATAGGCAAAACATGGCATCAAAAGTACACAAAATTGAATTGACACTCAACCATTTTCACATATCTTTTTTGCTTTTGACCAATGACTTTCTCTATTTTTTATTTTTATCAACCTACATTTGCATAAAAAATTATTGAATTTCCAACACTTCAGTAACTGAATTGCCAACAACACATCTGCATGCATTTAAGATTTAAAAGGTATTCACGTAATAAATTACGCTGGTGGTTTTCTTTAACATCTCGTCTTCGTTTTTTAACAACAAGCCGTCATCAAGTCAACTTGATTTGTAATTAGTGTTTTTACTCATATGCTTCTGCACTAATTAAAAATGAACTTTAAAACACATACATTTTTGAATATAAAGATGGCCTTCGTCATTTTATCAATGACTAACATCAATTTAAATTAAGTAAACTGTTGCAGAGTTAAAATATTTTATATCTAAATTAACTTCATTAGCCAGAAATATATGATCATAAAGATCACTTCTCAACACATTCTATTTTATGAACAGTCAGTAAGCCGATTACTCGTGTTCATTTTAAGTATAAGCATAATAAAAACATGCAGTTTATTGTCATAATTTTGTCTTAATTATTTAGAAACGAACTATTTGTTAATGTAGCGATATCATTTGCTTATATTTGTATGCGGTTTTATTTTAAAGCTTGCTTCTCAACTCCTGTCACTTTTTAAATACTAAAAAAGCAAACCGCTTACAAATTTTAAAAACTCATTTACAATTATTGTTGTTATACAGTTATTTTTAAAGAGTAAATTTTTTAACTATCTGCTATTTAAACTACGTCAAGCTCTTTTACGGAATTTCATCATCAACGCTGCTCATAATAAATTAGCAAATAGTATATGTACCTTAAAAATTAGATTCGGTGTTGCTCTGGCAATAGGAGGCATGACAAAATCATGCATTGAATTCCCGCAAGTCCAGAAACTAAAAACTATACCAAATATATGCATTACTGTATATTTGGATTTTTATAACTCGCTAATTTTATAGATATAATATGCGTCCAGTCGTTTAATTGTCATTGATGATAAAGTTAGCTAATAGCAAAAATTACCGATATTTTGTTTACATTTGAAGGTATGCTTCGAAAGCATTGAACGACAAATTAAAATTGAAACAATGAAAACCATATGTCGACGCCGTTTGAATTTTTGGTTACTGCCAAGCTTATCATTTAAATAAAATAGATAGTACTCTTGTACTCCATGAAAGATGGCAATAATGAATTGATAATTAAAACTAAATATTAATAAACACTACACAATGTGCGCCAAGTCAATATTTAAATTCCTTATCATACTTTAATTAATATGTAAATGGTACTTTAAACTGAGCATCCACACAATTTCATCAATATGTCCAAATCAGTTTGCGCCAAAAAATAAAGTGTTGAACTACATGAAAGGTTTGAAATGCAATGCAGTACAAATCAACTTTTCCATTTTCCTGTCCATTTTGTATAATAAGCAGCAAATCTGTGCTTTCAATTTCAGTACCTGCTGCTCTCTTTAAACAGTTTAGAACTGGGCTTATTAATAGTTCAACAATAAGTAATAATTCTATAGCATTACACGGGATTTTCTTTCGAAATACGGGCAGCGTCAATGCTAATAGTAACATTTTACAAATTTAAAAGTAAGTATTTACATAATTTAACATATTTTCACTAGCAATCAACGAATTTAAAGAATAACTTTTTATGTACGCTGCACAAAGGAATTTTATGTGCTATAAGTTATCATTTTACAAATGTTCATTTAAATTAAATGAAAAACTGCTAAAATCCGTACATTATTTAAAGTAAGTTCGTAATTGTTTACTTATTGTTTACTATTATTTTCTAAAGCCAGTGTTACGCTTCAAAAGCATTAAATAACGACTTGAATTGAAAAAGAAAAATTTATTCTTCGACGTCGGTTAAAATTTATGTTTTAACTAAATCGGTTTGCAACGATGGCAGATGAATGGTACACAGCTAACTCATTGTGGTATAAAAATAGAGAAGATGAAAACAATCAAAATGTATAATTTGACTGCAGACTGGGAAGTGTTATTTTATTATCGATAAGACAGATCTTATAATCTCTCGTGCATTTGTTTTAAAAACTGAAAGGTTTCTTTGTTTTAACGAAATAATCTTCATAACCATCAGTGTATTTACGATTACTATCAGATACTTTTGACTGTTTACATATTCGGCGTCCAACTACGCAAAAATACTTGTAATAAATACAACCAATTATTTTATTTAAAAAATGTTCAACCGAACTAAAATTGGCATGGATATTTAATAGAATAAAAGTCTATGATTCATCATCATGAATTTATATTGATGAAATAATCTGATAGAGCACTGTCTGGACTGTTAGAGTAGCTGTAACATTTCGGTTTGAATTTTTAATTTTTACGCCGAACAGCATTTTCATAAATTTAAACGAAATGCGCTGTCGTAAAAATTTGCATGCTTCACGCGTCATCTGATTCAGAAATATTCTGATGATGAGATAATTAAATTTTGCTAAGAATATTATTATAACAAAAGTTAGTTCAACATTTTTATAACAATCAATTATGATATTTTATAATATATTGTGATTAATTTTCAAATCTATGAATCATCTTTTCCCAATTATCACTCATGGACTTTGACATTAAACAAATATCTGCAACTTTACTCTTGTAAAGCGGGCTAACATCAGCTAAAAGTTAAACAATTTAGGGAAATTTCCATCTTTCAAACTTTCTCCGAGATCCAGTCTCTTGTAAACAACTATTTTCAAAAATATATGCCGTCTTTGTTTTACGAAAAACGTAAATATTACTCCCAAAATAAAATTGTTTCCGGTTTTTCAGATTTTAAACTATGTAAAGAGCCAACTATTACCATCTAAATGACGGTACTTATTATAATCACCTATTTTAAAAATTAGACTTTATGTTTTTAAAAGTGATTAGATTAATAAGCAAAGTTAAAATGGTGAAGGGAAACGTGTCATTGAAAAAATTCTGGATCCCATAAAATAGTAGATGTTAACATCCCCCTGTCTTGTGGTTACACATAATTATAGTAATATAACTATTATGATGGATTGCTTAGATATGGATTTCAAATAATAAACCGATTTTGTGTATTTGAATTTTTGGTTGAAATTTTACGCCCAAAAGCATTTTCCTAAATTTATGACAAATGTCGACAATCTTACAGATTATTGCTTTGTTCTTTTGTTTATTAAACATTCCTACATTTTAAAATGTAAAATCAACTAATTTTTGCATGCAATTAATTAAGCTTATAACATTCGCATATGTTCAATGAGACCGGGGCAGTATGAAACACTCCAAATGATAAACTTGAAACTATAAATGTTTGTTTTAAAAGGTTAAAAAACGTGAAAAAACATGACAAGTTATCATTTTAAATCAGTTGGAACTTATTTTTGTAAAGCTGTTTTCAACGCCATTTAGTAAAAACAGTTCACTTGGTCATATTTAATTAGATGGCAGATTGTTTTCATCAGGTTTCATCATATATAGATAATATTATCAATATCATGTCATTAAAATACTTTATAATATTTTATAAATTATTTAATTTGAGTTTTAGATGTTAAGCTTTGTATTCAACAGCCAATTTTTTCAATCAAACGATGCAGTGGTGTCATCATGAAAAATTGAGACAAAACTTAAAACGGCAACCTATGTATTTTTAGTTATAACTTATTTTTTTCATTAACATTTTACGTCAACACATTTAAACGTCCCGTATTTCGAAGGAGGATAAACTGATTTATGAATCTTTAAAACAAGTGAAATGCTGCAAAAACGCTTGAAGGTTTTTGCCATAGGAAAACCACAGCCAAATAACATCTGTCCACTGGCTACTTAAAGAAGATATCAAAACTTCTGGTGCGAGGAAAAAACAATATCTTTTTTGTCTCACTATGTCATTAGGTTAAAAGTAAGGGGTAACGACGTTAAGACTATACACATCAAACGTTTTATTGTAAAAAACTATTTTACTCTTAATATAAAATTATTTCAGAAGTATATTACATTTACTTTCTTAACCCACACAGACGTCTTAGCTTATGGAGTTACTCTTTGCGAATTACTCACATTGAGAGCTTCCCTTTTTTCAAACAAAAATTATAGCGCAGATTTTATGACAAGACTTTCAGCTGGGCTCAGATTTGAATGACCTATGTACCGCACAGTGGAAATGTAAGTTTCATATATCTGCATATTTTAATATAAACTTTCAATTAAGAAAACTTTTTCTATCGAATTCGTAATCAGATATTCCCAGATGATAAAATGCTGGGAAAAGTATCCAGAGAAACAAACCAGTTTTACAGACCTTCAAAACATTTTTTTTAAATTTGCGACGGATTCAGTGAGTATTTCGTAAATGGAATACCTGTAAACGATTGGCCAGGTCTAGCACAATGTTTTAGATTTTACGATCTTGAACCGGAAAGTTTTTAAATAAAAATGTAACTTATGTCAATGCAGTTGCGAATGAGTGAAAATGCATATTTCGTAACCAAATGGACAATTTAAAAGTGGAAAAATGGACAATTGAAATGCATTTTATCCGGAACGCATGCATTACATTATTAATCTGCAACCTTGCTCTTTAAATATGATAATGTAATTTACATTTGTTTGAAACGAATAATAAGTTTATTTTAATTTTCTAAAATTAGTTTTAATCTTCCAAAGCAATAAATAACGATTTGAATTGAAATAGCAGAAATCATAGGTTGACGTCGTTTGTAATTTATGTTACTGCAAACAGGTCTTGTCTAAACATAGGTCTGGTCCTCCTGGAGTAATAAACTCAAGGCAATAATTAAAATTGAGTTATAAGACGACATAAGTATATAAATAATAATTAATTAATGATCTTAATTGTAAATTGCGTATATATTCATCAATCTACAATCTGAAACTTTATGCCTCAGATTACGGCTAGTAAATTTTAATTTCATCAAAACATTAAAAATTCTCATTATTCTCAACATTATTTCTCGGCAAATTGATGTTTTTGCAATGTTTCGAGAAACCAAAGATTTTAAAACTCAGTTTTATTGTGTAATTTCTTTGCAGTGCTGGAACTACGGAGGAAAACTACGGAGATACGCTGTCAATATATGAAATTGTGGGACGATTCTGAAAATATAGAAAAAAAGAACAGTAGAATGCTAATTTATCTTTATGAAATGAATCATTAAAAATTCAATATTATTACAGTTTGAATCCAAAAAAATTCAAGCAAAAAAGATCTATCAATGTGCATTTGAATCTCGGCGATATCTTCTCCAATCCGCATTCGCACAGGATGAATCTTATATTTTTATCACGGGAGACATAGGTCTTATGCCCCCGCAATATATTCTAGCCCATTGATCGTACAAAACTTGATAAAAATGAGCAAATTCGGTACCAGTTGACTCGCAATTAACTAATTTACAAGAATTGATTTGATGTTTTTTACAATTTCTACATGGTTTTGCATAACTAGAAGGATGTTTCCAAAACGACACATCAAAACTGAGAGTTGAAACAGCAAGGATCATATTTCGACGTCGTTTGTAATTTATATCACCGAAAACTTGCCCTCAACCAGAATGCAGATATGGATAATAAATAAATTAAATGTTAGAAGACGGTTTAAGTGCGGGCAATATTAAATAAATGAATCAAATGGAGTGTTAGCGTAGCTATAACATTAGCTTATTTTGGTAGTTCTATTTCAGGGTGTATTCCTTTTACGTAATGAGAAATTTAAAAAATCATCATATATTAATATTTTTTGATCGTAAATTTTAAAGCGTACAAAAACCGTATTGTCTGTTATGTAATTACTTCAAACTTTTTTTGAGTTCGCAAATTCAACGTTGTTCATAATAAATAAGCAAAAAACAAATATATTATGGAAAGAAGATTTGTCGTAATGCTAAAAGGGCTTGTCGTAATGACAGTGACGATTTATAAAAACATAATAAATTATTTACACAAAAATATCTTTTCATCTTTCCACCTCTTCTATATGAAAACAAATTATCCATCTAATTCATTTACTGAACATAAGACAAAATAAAAAATGATTACAAAGATTGGTAAAATATAAATTTAATTACCATTTAAAAATAAAACCAGAGTATCTAACTGTCGATCAAGAAATATGAAATGATATTTTGTTCTCTTTCGGTCTGTTACTTTTACAAGTTCCAAATGACAATACTTTTCCACAGTGGTATTATATGTTAATAAAATACTATCACTAATAAAAAATAAATTAGAACTGAGTTTTAAAATTCAAAATCTACAGCTTATATCTGTGGTGTTGGTATGATACTGAGATATTTGTGCTGTGTGTTCATGTCGGGTGCTGTAGCAAAATGGCTTGCGCGTTCCCCGGATAGGAGTGAGATCCTGGTTCGATTCCAGGCTGTACCCAATTTTTGGCATGAATACACACACAAATACAAACAACACAATATCCTTCTCTTTCAAACAAATAAAATAATAATCCTGTCAACCCAACGGCGTTTTGCAACTACTTTGTTCTAATCATATTTCAAATATCCTCTCCATTGTCTTCAGCTTCAAGCTTTGATGTATCTCGTATCCATTGCAAAGATTTTCACTGAAAGATGGATCAGTTTATGAGCGATAGCCACTTGTATTGCATGATAGGATTTGAAAATTTAAAAAAATGCTAAGCGACGTCCAAATCTGCGTCTTTGTCCAAAGTCAAGGAAGAGATTTGTCCAAATCCATTTCATTTTCAACATTTTCATGATAATACATGATTTAGATAATATATAATAGAGGAAGAATGACGACGATGACCTTTTTACGCTATTATTACTCAAACAATAAAAATGGCTATAAACAGTTTTAATTACAAATTCATATTTTAAAAGAAATTTTATCACAATTTAATTCTAAATCAAAACACTTGCATCCTCATTAAAAATCTATGTTTTGCATAAAAAATAATAAAAGAACTACTAATAAAGCATTTGGAAGGAACTTTGTTACGCACGACAAAACACAATAAAAATACACAATAACTCTGCCAAAAGACCAAATCTTTCTCCAGTTCCCAGTATGCTAAAACCCTTCAATATAATAATATATTTCGTTATTAGCATAAAAAATATTACGATAAAGATGATAATGCTGCTATTATTTTCTGAATTCAATGACGCAGATGCTGGATGTCTCATAATCTTAATAGGAACCTAGACATTTTCTTTGATGGACTACTATCTGGATAGAATGTTATCCATTTTCTCAAAATTGTAAGAAAATAGCCGGCCAAAATCAGTCCATCTCGAGCAATACCACCGTAAAAATTGTAAAATTATTTTTAACAAACTATTTTTTGTTTGGAAACTGAAATATATTCACTACAATAGTTTTTTATATATTTTGACTGAAATCAAAAAACTTATATAACCTGCTGAAAGGAAAGATCAAACATTATTACATTATAAATGTGACTGCCTATAATAAAATCACATGACCTTTAGGATAGTATGTAAAACAGTTTGCATTTTTTGAAGCTTCTTGGAGAACATTCAACCCAAAGAATGCTCAACGAATGCCTAATATTTTACAGTTACAGAAACCATTTCATTTGGACAGTTTTTTAAAGTTTTATTCGAGATTTCTCACAAAGACTTTTTGGACGATTCCTTGGATGGTTTTTTCAGTTTTTTGAATGTCGCATCATGAGAATATGAGAACCCTTCAGAAAAATCAAGTATTTTACGTAATGTAAAAGCAGTCGTATAATATCTGTGAATTCCAACTAATGAAATACAATGCACTCACATCGTTGGATATTCATTTTTGTTTTCATCAAACTATGACATAGTTTCGTAAGATCTGTTTGTAATTATGATAATATGTGTTACTAAACACTCTGATGACAACGTTTAATCTTTTTCAGAAATTAAAATCCTGAAAACGGCAGTTAAGTCTGACAAGAGTATCCTAAGAGATACAAACGGGTTCTGACATGATACTAAATGAATTGCAATAATATTGCAGATTGTTTCAGTTATTTTTTACATTAAAAAAGCCAACATATTTTGCTCTATTTGGTGCTTTGTGAATTCGACTTTATTACGTTGTTGCTATTTTGTTTTAAGTAACTTAAAATGGTATGTAGGAGTAATTTTTCAGAATTTTAATTTGAATTTTGTTTTGACATCCTGCCGTTGATTTTATTGATTGCGTAATGGCATTCCCATGGCACATTGATTGTGAAGACTCGTAGCTTCCTCAAATTGAAAATATTATTATTACGCAAATGAATCTATTCATTGCTTTTACTCAGATAATAACGATTGGTTTTGGATCGAAGTTTGACGATTCTCTCTTCAGAATGCAATATTTATGTGTGAAAACCAGAGAAAGGTTGACAAAACTAATTAAGCATGTTATAAATGGAATAGAGGATCATGTAATAAGTATAATTTTTGATAACATTCTTTTATATTATCATCAATCCGAGCTATTTTTATTTGGATTGACTATTTTTTTCAATTAAAGTTATTGATTAATTTATTACGTGCGTTTCGCTTAATGGGTACTTCGACGTCGAATACAGAAACATGTCCAAATATCGGTTTATTACGCATACTTAGATCAAGAATCCCATTGAAAAGACGAGTTTAATAAACCATGTAAATGTAGTAATGAAAGTTCCGTCGCAAGTAATGGTGGATATTTAATTATACTTCATATTTAATTACACTGCAGATTT
>JAQFYG010004317.1:0-11180 GCA_034694325.1 Entomobrya corticalis | reverse complement strand
TTATAGTTGAGTTGCAGTTTGAGCTGTGACCATGATTTTTTTGTGATTTTTGACATTCACCGTCGTTGCACTAAAAACAAAGTACCCAGAACCCACCAAGCTCAATTTTATATTCTTCCCATGAGCACTTTCCCTCGCCGCAGCAGAGATAACGACTGCAAAACTGTTTAGTACCTGCAGTCCATTACGTCAGCGCTGATTACAACGCCAATTTTTATTTGAAAATAAACTTAAATACATTAAAATAAAAATAAATATACACAGTGTAATGGTCACGTTGAATATGTTTTTTATTTGGATGCTTTTTCAAAGATTAAAACGTTAAGACTCTAAATTACATACTTACTTTGAAGGTGTGCACTTTACATTTATATATATGTCAAACTACTTTAAAAATAATATATTTAGGTATAAAAAGTAGGTACATGCAAAGCATGCAATTATCTTGAGTGCTAACTTGGCACATGCACAACATCATTTTGTCACACGTCACATTAATGAAGATTCCTTGTCTTGTGCCTTAACATGATAATATAAATATTTACTTAAAACCTTCAAAGATTTTAAAAAATCCTGTCTTGTATTTTCATCAACAAGCTATTACTTTCAATTATGATTCTAAATTTACCGTTTTTTGTTATTAGTTGAGGTCAGATTCATAAGGTTTAATTTAGTCATATATACATTTTTTAATTTAGCCAATTTCAGAAAAAATATGAAACCCTCATAATGCTATATACTATTTAGGTTATTATGCTGAAATATTATAGAGTTAACTCTAGGAAAAACGATACCAGACCTTTACCACACAAGAGCAGCAGCAGCTGTCGTTGAGAGTGAGTAGAGGAGATTGAATAGCATGCATGATGGCATTGTATTCTTCTGTGATGAATTGTCTGTAATTTAATCTTGCCCAGAGCAGAAGCGGACGCAGATTACCTTCTATATATTCTCGTTTTATTGTCATCCAAAGACTTCATTTCATTACTGACTAAACTAAAATGCTCTTTTTTCATGAAATTCTACCCAAAATAACATGTTACATAGGTAAATGCTAACGAAACCCCAGAAAAACTGAACATGAAATGGAAGCCTTTTTATTCCGATTTTCTCAAAAGCGAACGTGAACTTTTGACTTGATAAATATTCCAGTGCTCTTATGAACCCTATTGTATATCTACAATCGACAAAGATCTAACAAATGATCTTTTCAAAACAACCTCCTGTAATAATACCCTTTTTCTCTTATTCAGCAAAATATATATAATAAACTCTATATTTACATTATGATAATGTATTGTGTGTGTACCCATCCGAAACCTATGCAGTACACGCATACGGAGAAAACGAAGCCACTTTTATAATATATTAAAGAGAAAGACAGGAAGCCTCGGGGGAAAGTAAGATCCATTTCCGTTCTTTTTTCACATGGAACAAAAGCATGGAAGCTCTTTTATTGGAATCCTGAACAGGAGCAGGAGCGGTAGAACATCAGCAGCACATGTAAAAGGTTAGGAAAGAGCCCAGAAGACTCCGACAGACGGTGTGGTGGTGGTAGGTACAAGAATAAAACTGTTTTACTCTATGAATGTGTACAGATCTCTCTTGAAGAAGCTATATTAAAACTGGAGACGAGAGAGAGAAAGATCCACACACAGGATACATATACCATAACCAACTAGCCAACTATGCACTCGTTCGCCTCGAGTTATAGAGAGAAACCAAAAGGGGAGATAATTCCATCACACATCCGCTGCAGCTGGTAAAAGATGAAGCTCTTTTCACTCCCGTTTTAGTTTCCTCCATGTCTCCAGTCTCTGTTGCCTCTTTTCTGGAAGAGGAAAGTGGTGGAAAGAGAAAGTCATGAGGGGCTTCCAGCGGGAAGGGAGCTGGTGGTGCATAGGATTTAAAAAGGCCAACCCATTCGGAGTTCTGGTACCGTCCGGCTGTTGTACTCTGGCAAAAGACTACACATCTCATACACACGCTTTCACTTCTTTGATCAAAAATGTACTTTCATCGACTTCTTCCCTTCCAAAATATCGTCTCTCTCTTTTCTCTTCCGTTCCCTCCTCTTGTTGAGCAAACTTGCTTTAATTACGACAGGGCGCCGAACTAGTGAAAGAGGCAGAAAGAGAAAGAAAGAGTTGAGCTGAGTGCGAGAGATCAAGTTTTTGGCTCTTGCTTTCTACACAAGTGCACATATACCTACATGTATACAAATTTCCATGTGTGGTGGAATGAAAAATACGATAATATCCATGTTACTTTTCCTAACAGGCTAACATGTTCCAAATGTTATTATTACTGTCTTCATCATTCATGATTGCAATCTTTTCATATTCTTTTTCACGAAATGTAAAATGTGAAAAAGCATTTATAGAATTCAACAGTCGGAACTTGAATTGGAAAGCTACTTACGAAATTTGAAAAAGAATAACCATATATTATAATGCCAATGCTAAAGGCGCGTTTCTTTCTTCTTTACACAAAACTTTCAAAACTAGACTCTTTCGTAATAATACAATGTGAAGAAATAGAAGAAATGAAAAAGTAAATTTAGGTTGCCTACTGTAAATGTATCAAATATTATTCTTTTGAGCTCTATTCTTCTTCTTCTTGTAGAGTCGGCTTAAATGTAAAAGTAAAACTTTCCATCATGAAATTTAATACTCGCGTACCTACCTTATCACTTAATATTTTTTCCATTTCTTTTTTCAACTCGAGTTGTGCTGAATGAAGCCGCATGCAATCTTCTCATGTTCACATAGACCCACTTTGAATTTTTCATGTAAAATAAATAATCTGTCTGGTAACAAATTTATTTTATCGAAACTTGTGCTTCAGTATAAAAAAACTTTAATATTCATAAATCATTAATATACACAGTTAAATATAATTCCCAGTAGAATCTGACCAATGTGGCACTGGCAGAGCAGCAAAGAGTTATTTTTTAACAGAAAAAAAGCTTTGCATATATAGGTATGGGTGCACATGTACGACTTTTCAAATTAATAGAAATAAAATACGACTAATATAAGCTGTCAAAACAACATGCGGCTCAAACAGCAGATGTCGAGCTTTCCATTCACACATCCGGATAGTATATGTATAATGTGGCGGTTCCCTTAATTATCGATCCGCCATAAACCTATCATCAAACCATTTGTATGAAAATTCTCGTGTAAAATATAACGCTGTGTGAAATGGTGGCATATAGGTATGCGTCTAATAGTTTTGATCGGTATTATGAATGATGATCATGACGTTATGGATGCAACGTAAACCACACCAGAGAATTCGTGTAGGTATCATGGCACATCTCAACATCATCAGCATCATTGTATGATGGTTATGGATTCCATCCACCCTTCTCTTCTCATCCTTTATCATTAACACTTGCCAGCATCCGATCTCCTTTTCACTTCCCTTTAAAAACCACTGTTGCTCCTGTTGATTGATTAACTATTTGAATTAAAAACATGTTTCTCAGATGAAAAACTTGTTTCGTGTTTTAAACGCATGCATTTTTAAAATTTTAATGTTGGAATTATAGTAATATTGCACATAATGTTACATGAAACTTGCGACCATGCACGATATTTGTCGGATTTCACATTTTCCAACTGTTTAAAACAGTAATTTGCTTTAGTGCAAAGATTTTACGATAAAATGCATTTAATTTGATTTTAATTTACTTTTAACAGGTCAGTGTTACACTTGACATGATGATACATTTATTCAAAATACATGCACAACAATAACATGCTTTTAAGTATATAGTGCCGCAAATTATTGCAGTTTTTGTCTAAAAACATGGGTTGCACAAAAGTTTATATTATTATCTGCCATCACCATCATCCCATCAGTCAGTCAACTAGACCCATTGACCGTTGCGTCGTTCTAAAGCTTTTTCCACCTATGCCTGTCATAACGGTGTCATGATTGTCTACAATCTAATCTGTTTCATGTCATCATCATAAATAAAAGCTATAACTATAACTATATTATGTGTAGTAATAACAGCAACAAGCGTGTGGAAACTCTATATGAAACCATAAAATTCAACAGATATCTACTGATGTTGTTAGATTAGAAATAAACTGTAAAAATTGGTTGTAGCAGAAGCCTTAAACACGCAAAATATAAAATATGCATTATATACTTGTAGACTAGAAACAATTGACAGATGTAAACGGGAAAAAACCAAACAAAAAGGTTATCCATGCACAGTAAAATAGATGCACATTGTTATGATAGCTACATTTAATCAGGTTCAGGATGCTCATTACATTTTGTTTCGTGTGAGATACTTGTACTAGTCGCCGCTCTCAATACATTTTTATTAATATAATTTGTATTCATATCTAAGCATTATCATATCGCATTAACGCACCCGTAAATTAGGAGTGCAGCTGAAAATGACGTATACATACACACTCCACATGCATTAGAGATGAGAGAGGGAGTGGAAATGTTGTGTTCAGACAAACCCAGTAATTATTACAAAAGCAGAGTAGACTACTGCTGCAGATGTACTTGCATACCACAAATTATTGCACACACCGGAAGGTCCACAGTCCACGCATGTGTTTAAATTCTCATGAACAATAATGAAAAACAACAAAAATGTATACTGATTCATCTGTGAAATGGGTGGCAATCATATTCAACTTGAAATTAGTACTCCCAACAGATGAACTCTTCTTTCCGTTCACATTCGTGTTTTTAAATGGGTGCACTTTAACAAATAATTGGGGATGCCTTTTTATGGTGATGCATTTATATTTGTATGAAAACTCTGTTTTGCTCTCAATAAAAGTTTACCCTTTCACGACGAGTCAATATACAGCTATTATCCTATTATTGTGTGGAAAAGAAATAAAAGAAATTTCATTTTTCTGTAAAAAATTAACTGCAAAATTATTCATTTGTGTCGATGATGGTATGGCCATTGCCCGGAAGTGGAGTCGCATTTAATATCTTGCAAAGTACAAACATAATAATAGTCATAATCAAAAACAAGATAGAGATATCTTGTTCACAATAACTATTGAGTTGGGATACACAATTATAATTATTATTCTCTGCCTACATGGTTCAAAATAAATACTTTTTAAAAGCAATCAGTACAATGGTAGGAAGCACGTGTGAAATTCTACAGTAATATTTTTGCAATGTGATACTCTTTATTATGAATCACGAATAACACGACATATTATAAATTTTTTGTGTCTAATAATAATATGATGCACTTATTATTATACCATGTGCATTGCGCACGCACTCGCATGCTTTTGTAAAATTGCATTGATATTTCAAATTCTCGACTTTACAGCCAAATAGTCTATTGTTTTCGTTCAATTTAACGTTGGTCAGCCAGCGAGTGCAAAGATAAAAATCCTCCGAGGCTCAAAAAATATATTGCTTGCTCATCACACATAACCGTCATCATCGTGTGAAGTGAAACCATTAAAAGAGAGCAAATTCCATGTCCAACGCAAGTAATTTACCAGTATTTAACTATGATTGGACATGTCACGCAAATGCATTTTGCTCCTGTGCAAACTACCTGATTTTATGACCAACAAAAAACCCTTCGTTTTCTGATTGAACTTTTTTTCTACAAAAAATATGTATCTAATCTGGCCAAAGATGCCTTTTCAGGATGCACTTCAGGTTGATTCACTTTTTCATTTCTAGCAAGCATGAAATTGAGAAATCAAACTGTGTTACATTTATATACACACAGGAAAAAATCCTCTTTTAATCCTTTTTCTTTCAATACAAATGACAGCAAATCTTTGCCAAACAAAAAAGATTGATACTAGCACGATTTCCTTCATTTTTGCATGTCACGCCGCACTTTATCACTGCAATCTGCAGTCTACAAACTTCAATAAATCATCAATGATGATGATATTGGCAATATATAAATGATAGTAATGATGCACATATTCTGTGATGACATCAACACTAACAGCCATCAAACATCCTTTTACAAAGTGAAAGCTTTGATATGTTCATTAACATAATAATAATGCAAATTTGATTATAATATGTTATAAAATAAGAAGCTACGTATACAATCCTAAAAATGTACATACCTACTTGATAATAATGAATTGTGTGCTAACAATAACAACTAAAGAGCAACCAAAGTATGTGATATCTTTACAAGTAATCATTTTTAACTGTTTGCAATATTTACAAGGTCTTCCACAACAAAAGTGACAAAAGGAATGGTACTAAAATTGGATTGATTGACGGTATATATATGACATGGCAATGTAATTCAGACAACGAATATTGGTCAAGGAGCTTGGGTTAGTTCCTTTTGTGACCTGTGCGGTCTTGCCTATCTACGGGATCTACAATTGCAATAGTTATTTTTGCAACATTTTATAAAAGAGTTATACACTTTGAAAGGTACAAATGTCACAAATCAGAGTTTCCTTGTCTGCCTTAACTCTTGACTATTTACTTAAACTTCAATTCCAATCAATTTGCGTAGGTAGTCGCTATATTGGTAAAAATATATTTGTGAAAGGGTCAATTGAATTCTCTCCTTAAAAATGATTGAAAGAAGAATGAGCGCAACAGGGCAATAATAATTATTACGTTTGAGCAAATTACAATCAATTTTCCAATTGACAAACATTTTGACAGACTGAAAAGCAACAACTTGATTAAAATTCTTTGTTATATGAAGATGCTTCTGATGGAGAATACTCAAAATGTATGGTCAATATTCTAGAGCTTGTGTAACTCTGACTATTACCATTTCTTTTCCTTTCCAATTTTGCGCAAATTATAAGCAATAAATATAAATGATCACTACTGCTGCCATTCAATTTACTATTAAATCTTTTTGGAACACGAAAATCGAAAGTGTCATCACGATGATTCATGTACACCCTCTTATGTAACAATTTTTCAGTGCTTTGATGATCAAAAAACAGCCTTTTCATTTATCACACACAGCACCAATCCTGACAACCTGTCAATATAATAACCTGCAAGTGCTACCACACTAAAAAGCAGTAAATTATCATTGTTGTTCAATTCAAGTGTGCTTTGCTTACAACTCACAACAAATTCAAAAAAATGCGGATGCATGAAAATAAAAAATTATAAAGTTCGCTTGACAAAGAATGAATAATGAGCCTAGCAAATCAATACTGAACAGTTTTGCTTGCACGACTCTACCAAGAGGACAAATTACTGTCATCGTCTTCTTTGACAGGAGTAGTGTACTCCCACAACGAGACTTAAAGAAAACCTCATGATTGTTGTGTGAGTGAACACTCCTGATAAAAGGCGACATCAATCATGCTCCGCTACGCTGCTGAAGCAATTGTTGTGGCGGCTGTGGCCTTCTTCTTCTTACGTAGTAGTCGAATAATAAATAATACTTTTGAAATACATGACGATGTTGATAATAATAGTAAGCTTGGTGGTGGTGGTTGGCTATGGCATTGCACAACAACAAACATCAAACTCTTCAGAATTTAAACCACAATTTAAAGGCGAATACCCACATTGGCAGCAGCAGCAACAATCGTCACAAGCTTCATTTTGCGGTTCACTTGTTATAGTTGTTATGCTAATGTTTAATCTTCTCTGTCTGCTTGTCTGGCTCTTCTTCACATTTTTTCCAAAAAACTGAAGGCAAAAACATTTCATTGGCATAATGTAACATGTGTACATCCTATCACGTCATCCAGTCATCCTCTGTTTATTGGCAACAAACAATGATGCATACGAATTTTTAATGGCAGGGGTCCTTAAAAGAAGGAAAAAAAGTTTTGAATGTCATGTCGTTATTTGTTATAATGAAGATAGTTTTGGGAACAACTGGCAGAATTAAGCTTTGAAAAAGTTGCAAAGACACACACGCTTACGTACGCATAAAATCTTGAACAAATATAGGAGCAAAGGTTGTGTTGCCTTCGCCAAAAACTCTCAAACAAGTCAAGTGAGCAAGTCTCTAAACCGCAAGTCACAGTCACACAAGTAGAAACAAAAAGCTCTTTCAAAGCCAGAGCGTTTTTTCGTGTGTTGTTGTTTGCTTTATAGAAGACCATGAGACCAAACTAAATATATAATGTATTCTTAATCATCTAGCAGAGTGGACGTATGTTTTTGTACGTGCTTTCTTGATACCGCAATGCAGCAACGAATTCATCATTATTATAGCGAGAATGTATTTGGCATAATGACCATTTGGAATAAATATTGTATATCCGAATCTACAACAAAATCAGTGTATTATTATAGGCGTATATACATAAATAAACAATAGACGGTGATTTGTTGTGATACGCTACATAATACCACAAACTCCAACCAAAAGACTTTGTAATAATGAGACAAGCAAAGTAACAAAGCTTTGTCGTGTGGAATAAAAGTAAATGAAGAAGATGATGATGATGATACATCGACCTAAATTAAGAACTTACAGGTAATATATATCGGAACTCTCTGCTCACTTCTTTTCTTTCAATCAGCGTAAATGTTTGATACCCTTTAATCCGCGGGCTTGATTTTTACCTATATTCTACACGTGAATGTGAATGACACGAAACGATTTGCTATTATTGCTGCCCATATACACCAACATTTTATGGCTTTCTAGCACGAACTGTTAATGTTTTTCTGTCATTTTAGAAACGTCTATTTCAATTTAGGTTCACCTGTAGTAAGTTTATATTGATGATTGTTTGTTTAGCAAAAGGAAGGAAATCAAGCAACACGCATAAAATAAAAATGCCACGGAAAAGTGAGCAATCGAATCAACTAACCGATAAATCCGTAGTACCGTATAGTCTTTTGAAATTATCTTTAACGTAAACCTTGAAGAGAGTAATAGCATGAAATAATTCTTAATCAATGCCTATAATGTTATTGTCTGCTTCAACCTTTACAAAAATTGAGATTTCTACACATTAATGAAGAATGTCACGGATTGTTCCTAAAAGGAGTTCAACCCAATGATAATCACTGATTTTGGCCAATGATAATGATAAAATGTTTGTAGATTGCAGCAGAGTACCTATATATATGCATCCTCCTGAGCACTATAGTAGCGCTTACTTAATCATAATGATTATTGCTACTTTGCCGAGTTAGTCTCACTCCTGTCAGTATGCAAATAAAAAAATTATATGTTCTGGCATATAACGTGAACCAAACAATAAGATATAACTGCCCATCATTAAGGCACATAATAGGACACCTGAAAATCTTCTGAAAAGCCCCTGCATCCTTTGTTCCTTTTGCATTTCTGAACCCGTTTTAAAAAGTGAATCAAGAAAGAGTGTAAATGTAAGTGCTACAGAAACATTAAAAGTAGTACACACGCTATCACATCATAATATGCATTCTAAGAAGAGGGGAAATTATACATCTCTCTAGGTACATGCAGTGCACTTTTTAAAAAACAAGTGAAAAGGATGGTCATCATCGCCATCAACGTTATTATCATCATATCATCTTAAATTCGTCATCATCACATCACTCACCTCACATCAGCAGATGAATCTATCAGAAATGAGCAACATTTCATTGTTGCATTGTTGTAGCAAAAAAACAGCGGCAACCAGGAGTGAATTAACAAAAAGTGAATGAAATTCAGAACTGTATACAAAATATAAAAATGTTCTGATGGCTACCTACCTCGAGTAGCTGGCTAAAACTTGAGAATTTTTTGAGTTTTGAAATAAAGAAGAGCACGTGACACACTTTTTTCCTGTATACCTATTCTACTCTTATTGGACTACTAATGTCAACATAATGCAATAATGGCAATTTGCAATAAATTAAAAATATGTCTGAAAATTACCAATGAAATTTGCTTTAAAAAAGTATAAGAAACAACTATTTACTCGTAAACTATATTTAAGTTGTTTGAACACATGTTGCCTTACAAAATTGGCAAATAAGTGTGAATGAAAATTAACAAAATGTTTCGGCTTCGCTTTTGTATGAATTTCGATTGTATGCAAATGTAAATAAAATTTAAGGCACAAAATGTTTGTAATACTTTTGGTCGTTTTGTCATTAATGACCCCACAAGCGGAGTATGTAATTGAGCATTCCTCCAATAAATTGGCACATCTGCCAAAGGCTCCTCTCTTGCTATATATGACGTTGTGCAATATTATCAGTGCAGTAGTGACTTTTCTGCTCTTTAAGCAGTGCTCCTGCCAGTAGTTGTGATGAAGAGGAAGTGTCGAAAGTATACCAGACAGTAACATATGTACATCAGACATGCCGTCATCATCATCAGCAACCAAACAGCTAGTTTGCTCGTCTTCTCCCATATATCAATGTCCTTTTAATAGGATAATTTTTTGATAATAACAAAAATTTTATGGGACAACTAACTACATATTTGTGTGTAATGCTCGCGGGGCGTTTTTTTGTCTTTCAAAATTTACAGTCTCTCAAGCAGATACACGATATTTTTTTATTCCTCATAGCATTTTTTACATTGTTGGTGTTTATAACGAGCAAGGATGATGACGGCAATGATACTCGCGAGAAATTATTATGTGCATGCATATCGTATCAATATCCTCCTTCCCCGCTTTTAGATTGACTATTAAATGGAAAATTAAAATCCTTAAAGCATGAGTTTTTTTACTCATGAAAAACGATTTGCATCACTTTCAAAAATCACAAAAAGTGCAAAAGTGCACGTCATTATTAGTTAATAATAACATATCTGCATAAAAAATCTGCAAACTGTGAAATAGCGGAGACGGCAGAAGAAAAAAAAGCACGGATGTTTATGAAAGTAGATACAAGATACGATACACATTTTATACCATGTACTTTACTTTTCATTCATTATTGCGCATCCTCTTCTGTCATAATGTCCTCTTCTTCTTCTTCTTCTTGCCTTTTAAACTCTCATTCTCTGTTTGCAATTTGTAAGAAGAAAAAAATTATATGCAAAAAAATTATGATCTAATCTATTATAAAGCGCGACAATAAACAACTCAACTACTATGAGAGCACCCACTTATTACCGAGTCATTGACGAGGTTTTAGGAATGGCTAAGGTGTCTGTCCGTCCGTCTGTCCGTCCGTCTGTCCGTCTGTCTGTCCGTCTGTCTGTCCGTCTGTCCGCACGATAACTCAAAAACGGTTAGAGCTATTTGAAAAATTCTTTC
>JAQFYG010004316.1:0-11183 GCA_034694325.1 Entomobrya corticalis | reverse complement strand
GTGTATATATTTAAAGAGGACTAGTACGTCCTGAAGCCATAACACATCTCTTCGTTCCTTCCTTCCAATGTCCATTCAACCCTTTATTTACAAAACTACACCACACATGCTACAACATTACCGAATACACAATGCATACAAACATTCCAGAGCATAAGATAACGTAATCTTCAGACGGACTTGTAAAGTACAAGCGGCATTCGCAGATGATCCTTTCACACTGGGATTCCAGAAAGTCAAGACATTTCATGCAAAGATGACTGTAAAAGCTCTCATACTTGTAAAATCAGGCTACAGTGCAATTAAAAAAGTCAAATGTATGGATATAAACCATTTTGTATTCAAAAATAAATTACTCCAGCAAAATTCCACTCATTTCTGCATTTCCAGTAATCAATTGGGTGCATAAAAATCGTAGTAATGTGAATGACAAGCTGAGATTAACCACAACTATACTTGCGTAAAAGTGGTCTTTCTTCGTTTATAACCATGTAACATAATTCATTTATTGACAACAGTGAAAAACACCAACGTTGTCATTGATAAAGTTCATTTGGAACAACCGTGTCTTTATTGTCCCACACAAGCAGACAAACAGGATATATATCACATTTACGATGCTATAAAGCTTCATTTTTTTGGACTGCTATTAAAATCTCAAGCGTTCCTCATTTCCGATTATAGACAAAATTAAAAGCATGTAATTCTTATCCTATTAAAGAAATTAGGTGTTCTGTACTTCTATTTCCACCCAGAATAACAAAGTAAATAAGAAGCCATATTATTTTCAGGGAGCTTGTACACTTGTAGATCTAATTGAAAATGTACAGACTCTTACTGTAATTTTTCTCGTACAAACCTCCTGCAATTTTGAATCTCAGGGATCTTTCACAATGGCTCGAGGCAATCTCTTTAATATTGTGTTACACTACTCAGTGTTTTATACCTGTCTAGTCACAACCATCATTGTTGGTCAAAAGAGTGGCCATTTAGTTCCTCCAGATAGCACCAATGCAAATGATGTGAATCTCAACAGTGAATTTTTCGAACCGACAGTGTTCATCGCGATTCTCGCTCGCAACAAAGCTCATACACTACCATACTTTCTGAATTTAATTGACAAGCTTGACTACCCAAAAGAAAGGATTGCAATTTGGTATGTGTTTGTAAAAAATATAAAATAATGCAAGTGACGCAATAATAATTGTTGAGCTTGATTTCATGAATGCTAATGATTTTTGTATGCAGGATAAAAAGTGATCACAATGAAGATGCAACTCCTGACATTTTACGGGCATGGGAGAAAGAAGTTGGTGAGTGGGGAAAGTACCATTCTGTCTCGGTTTCCATAACCGATTCTCCTCCTCTCAGACAGTCAGACCAAGGAGAGAGTCCAGTATCTTGGTCTCCTCAAAGATTTCGTCACATCATAAGACTGAAAGAAGAAGCCATTAAATTGGCGACCAAAGTTTGGGCGGATTATATTTGGGTACATTGTTAATATTTTATTTTCAGTTTTATTCACTTTCCTTTATACGTTTTTGTTGGCTCGATATAGGCTATATATATATGTACCTACTTAAATGAGCACATTATGAATACAATATCAAACTTTGTGTGCCTTTTAGTTATACTCTGTAATGTATGGTTTGATGTTTTATAGTTTTTAGATGCAGATGCCTTTATTGTTAACAATCAAACCCTTACGTATCTTGTAAAGAAACAAAAGCCATTAGTTGCACCCATGCTCCTTTCCGGTGGAATGTATAGTAACTTTTGGGGAGGAATACAAAACTATTATTATGTGCGAACCGACGAGTATACGGAAATAATAGAGCGAAAGAAAACTGGCTGCTTTCCCGTGCCATTAATTAACAGCGCAGTTTTAATGGACATCCGCCAAAGAGTTCGGGTCAGTTTTGAAAGATTCAACGAATCTATTCCAGAAGATGACATGATTCTGTTTGCTGAAAACGCTAGAAGACTCAATATTACAATGGAAGTATGCAATGATTTGGAATATGGCTACATCTTGGCTCCTCTCGATGATGCATCTCCATTGAAAATTGACTATGAACAAATGGTGAATCTTCGGATGGAAATTGCCAGTAAGAACTTTGATTGATTTCATGTTACATTTCCAATTTACACTTTTTCCAATAACAAGTTAATATTTATTTATTTTAAACAGGTTATTGGAATCCTCCATTGGAAGCGCCGCCAGCTTTACAAAAATTTCTGGCGCCCGATATACGCCCGTCCACAATAGGTTTTGATAAAGTTTATTTGATAAATCTGAAGCGCCGACCAGATCGTTTGGAAAAGATGCAAAACACAATGAAAATTATTGGTCTCGAGTACGAATACGTGGAGGCTGTAGATGGATTGTAAGTTTTTCTGTTATATAATTATGAATCGCTTCTTTATGCATTTACAGTTAAGAAACTAAGTTTTTATTTCAATATTACCCCAAAAGCTACCATATAATGTTTATTTCATTTTTAGTTGCAACAGTTCATAATAATATGCTGGTAATCTAAACCTGAATGATTTTACATCTTCTTATTAACATATTGGTATGCATACATACATATAGCCTTATATACAAATAACTCCTTAATGCGTACTGAAAAGCATTTAACAATATTAATTTAGATATTGATTTGTACATTATAACAATGCTCCAACTTATGGAGCCAGAGAGGTGTAATATTCATATTCATTATCAATACTAAACTACTTTATCTTGTAATGATTGTTTGTTTACAGAGATGACATGATTGCATAAAAAATGCATAAAGATGATTTTACTCTCTTATGTTGCACAGTAATTGCAATTAGTACTATTATATTTAATTATATTATGGCATCAAAAATCAGAGCCTGGTATAAATTGATCCAATTTTACAGGTAACATTGACACGTTACAATACAACCCACATAAACTTTTATTGTATTGTTTATATGATCACATTTATGCAAACTTTTACATATAACAATAGATTAATGTATCACTAGAATAATCCCGAGCTTGTTTGACAATTATACTACTTTTTATATTATTATTCTGCATCCAAAGATCTCGTTTGTACATTTTGACAATCTGCAATATATATATATATCAGGTTCATCTAAAAATATCTGGCAAACTTTTCACCAACAACTATTATCAGTCGAGTTATCAGTGGACCAAGATATATCGAATTTAAAATGTACCTTAATTAGGTGCGATTACTACACGAACTACCTAAACGTGAGTTAAGTGTACCGTAAAGTACTAGGAAGGAAAATGTAAAAGTACGCAGGTAATCAACCAAAAATTTCAATTTGGAACCTAGATTTGATTAGATTAGATTTGATTATCTAATAGATTAAAATCATCATTAAAAGGAAGAAAACGTGAGTATAGCATAATAATAGATGCAAAATATTACTATTATATAAGCACATTTGATGAGCCTAATGCAATTTAAATAACAATAAGGGCAAATATTGAAGGAAAAGGAAGGTTGTAAAGGAAGTACATTTATATACAGAATCCCTTAATTCATAAATAATCTTTCCACTTGGCACATGAATCATGAAAGTCGATGTAATCAAAACAATTTAATAACCAACTTAGCTGCAGTAACATGTAACATGCGTACACAAATAGGTACAACATACATTCTACTTCTTAATTTAACTTTTATCAACAAACACCCAAAATTAGATTTTGCTAGACCTTAGAAGAAATCAATTTAAATTACTCTTAAATAACCCGACCCGAACCAAATGTTTTTAGATCAAATTAATACTTGTGAAATGCCAAGCAAAGTTGACAATGTACTAATGGTGCAAATATTATTACATCGTATATTCGTGATTTACACCATCTATACAAATATGAATATAATATTTACAAAGTTTCTAAGATATATACAGCATATTATATTGTAGATGCGAGCAGACACAAATTTTACGACCAATTTCAGTTTCAGTCCACAATGCCCGTTGAATTCTTTAAAATGGAATTAATCTTGAGTACAAAATGAAAGTTTTCTTTCAAAGTTTCTTGGTATTGTTCGTTATTTCTCAATATTGTATTACATATGGCTAAAAATGACTGGAGCTATAGAGGGATGGATATAGGTATCCATTTTGTAATATTCCCTGCACATACATAATATGCAATAATGCTTCGATATAAAGCGATTTATAGTTCACATAGTTTTCAAAAAGATAAAAACTTTCTGGCATTTTGACAATAAGAGTGGCAGTCGTGGTTTGAATGCCCCAAGGACCCTGCATTTCTTCAGTGAGTAATTTTCCCAAGACGCATGTAGAAAGTAAGAGTTTTCAAATCTCTTTCTCCGTCATCAGTTTCTCAAGTTGTTGAGCTATGTAAAAAGTTATGAGTTTCGAGACAAAAAAATTCAAGAGTTACGGCTGCAGTCAAAATGTAGCAACAATAGGATTTCTTTTCTATAGTGGTTTGTTATATCATTTTTGTAATTAAATTGCAATTACTCTTTTGTACCTTAAAAATTCGTTAATAACTGAAATATCTGTGGGATGATGGCCTCTTTTGGCTTTAATTCTTTATTTCTGCCATTTCGAACGATGACTTGCTATTAATCAGCGGTGGCTGGGGTTGGTTCAGTTGGTTGCTTTGTACGAGTGACCTCCTGCTGCTTACATTTGTGCTACTGGAATGAGATCGAATCTCAGTAGCACACGGAAGGTATCCATTACTAGGTGAAGCCATCATCATTCCATTGTGCGGGCTGAGTTGTTTATGACTCTGCTGATGATTGTTGCGATTCATCTGGTTGCAGTTCAGCCGTACACTGGCGCTCGCCGCTGTGTTCATCCGCCGAGAAGAGTTTGAACGAGAGCCAAAACTGGTCATTCGCATGGATTTTGTGTCGTAGAAAGATCTGTTGAATTTTGAGCAACTGCACATTCATCAAATTTTTAACACATGGAGGGTAGGACAAAGAAAGGGATAACATTTTTTGATGTGTGTCAAATTGAAAGGGAGACAATTATTGGAGCAATTAAGTTAAAACAAACCACAATGTGTAGTAATACAGAGAAGTAGAAGGAGAGATACAAAGAGAGAGAGAGAGAGAGAGCAAAGGGAGCGCGAGTACGATTTTCGACAAGACAGGCAGGCACACATAAAGAGAGACAGAACAACGACACACAATTAATTACACATTTGTATTAATTTTCATTAATTATTTCAACGTTTTTGTTAGCAGCATTTTTGGCAAGCGTTAGTAGTATTAGTTTTATTAGAAAATTATTGTTATTCGGAAATACGTTCTGTTGGATGGGCTATTGAGATAGTACCCTCGGTCATTAGGGGGCTCCTCTGGAGCACAGGATTTGCAGAATTTTGAGAGAATATCGTATCGCATCTTCTTCAATGCCATCTAAATAAAAGATTATAAAAATCATTTTCGGGTGATTTAAAGTACATATTTCCTTCTGTTGGTTATTTTGAACAACATTCTAGCTTAATTCCGGGTTTTTGTACTTTACCTGTATGTCTGACATTCGAGCTGCATATATGATAGGATCCACCAGCGTTTTCAAAATAACCAATAAATTGCAGGTAATTCCGAATGAAAAGCGAACAATTTCAGAGAGCTGAAATATAAAAAAAATGAAAATACTTTTTGTCATGAGCCTGATACTGTTTTCGAAAATAGCCTCAACAAATTTTTTGCTGAGCTTTCATTTCCAAATTTCATAGTATATATGGTTTTATTCATACACAGTCAACTCTTCTTTAGCAATTGGGAAAAATTTTGTAATAAAAACTGTATTTATATACATGTGTAGTAAGTAAGGACGAGAACAAATTGCTGACTTGCTAAGCTTCCCTATTGGTAAAATAATTGTATTATTGTATCATACAACACTGTGCTGCTACTTGGTACTGCAATTTCATTTTTTCGACTGATCTCTTATCTTTGTACTTACATAGACACTTTTATCAGATCATTATATACTTGAGCAAAATGGGCTCGTTCACTCAAGTCAAACTGCATGTCGACAATAAATGTACCCAAAGACTGGAGAAAATGGTGTGCAAATAGTCTTACCCATTTTTATCAAAGTTTTAAGTCATGATATTTTCTGTAAAATAAAAATTTCAGAGCATTTGAATGTATTCAAGTTTGGAACGTATGACGTACAGATTTAATATCGTAGATGCAGTTTTTGCAAGCGATGAGTGAGTACAAAGTAGCAGGCATCCAGCCGATGATATAGGTTCCCAGGACAAGCATTGTTGTTAGCACAGCCTTCACATTCCGTTTTAGCTGCTGTGAATTCTGAAAGTAAAAGTAAGAGAAACATTTTTGTCAGTTTTTTCCCACAGGAGAAACATGGAAGACAAGAGCAATCTTGTAAAAACAATTCGTTTGCTCTAATATTATGTGTACTTCATCAAGTTAAAAGGCTAAAGTAATTTATTATATATATTCTGTGTACATATGGGACTATTTTGAGCAAAATGCAATGCATAAATGATGAAAAATAACTAAAAAATGGATGAAACGATTGTGGTTACTTGGTTCGTTTACTTTGTTTTACATTCAACATTAGTAGCACAAAAGCATTTCTTCCTCTTTCCACTTATTTCCCATCGGTAATAGCAGCACATTAAAATGCTAACAGGGATATATACCCGAATGCTCACAAGCACTTGGAACGAAGTAAATCAGAAATTCATATATGAGAGCTTTCTAAGATGTTTAATACTTCAACTGCAACATATGTAGCCATTGTGTAGCCATATTGCAGGTGAACAATTTAAGAAAAATAAAAACGGAAAAAGTAATAAAACGAGACAGAGGCTTTGAAATAACTGTTCAAAGAAGATAATTGAAAATGTTGAGAAAGTGTTAACAACTTCATTTTCATCAGTGTGGAGTCGCAATTTTCTCTTAAAATTGAAATTGCTCAGCTCCGCATGAGCATGAACAATACATTCATATATACACTGACATTGACATTAAATAAAAAACCTTGCATATCTAGGCTCTCCATCAATTTTTTTCAAAAGTTTGCAATAAATTTTAATGCACAAACTTTTTTTTGCACGATAGACATTAGTTTCCATTGTTTAAAATAAAATGAGAATGCAGAAGAATAAGATACATTGACTGTTTGAATCCTTTTGTGTAACTGTAATCCATTATTTCCCTTTTTTAATGTGAAAAAGACCTTCGAAAATGTCCTATTTTTCAAACAAGGAGAGACATCTCAATAAGTTTTTATTTACGAGGAAATGATGCATGATACAGCAGACAATACAGTAGCAAAGGGGGGAATGAAAGGGTTGACAAGAATATTTGAAAGTCATGCACACTCTGAGAGAATATCCCATAAGTACATAAAGAAAGGAGAAAGCAAACAGTCGCAGACACACATAATAAGTCACCTTTTCTTCCTCTTCTTTTCTGTTACTTTGCTTCTTCACGAGCCATTTGCGTACAAAAGAGTAAATGTGTAATGCTAATGTTTACAGCATTCCACATACTGCCTTCTGTCTTGTTTATCCATTTCCCAACGACAATAACGCCATAGACAGCAGCACATCTCTCGCCTCAAATTTATTTCACAAAGTCGATGAGGTGCAAGGGATTAGTGATATGATATGTGTGAGTGACACAAATGTTGATATTTTATGTTTTATGCATACCTATACATTATCATGCTCATGCTGCTTTTCCTCTGTTTTGCTTCACCCACTCACCACCGCCACAAAATACTTTTACGGGGAAAATGACATCAGGGATGACTGTCAAGACAAGACCTTTCATAATAACTTGTCGTAAAGATATAAATAGCTGTCATAGAGTTTGGTTACGCTTTATATTGTACTTCCTGGAGTCATATTTAATTTACACCGTTACATTTTCTTGTCGTGTCTTGTCTTTTTCCTACTGCTGGTATTACTTCCTCTTGTTTTCTTTTTACTCTTCGAAAATATTGTAGATGAGGAGGATGTGGTATTTACATTGGAATTTACTTGTGTGTCCTTGTATGTGTTGACTAACAGTTTTCACAATAATATTACTGTCGTGAAATATTAATGTAGCCACATCACATTCAATCAAATATTCTTTTATATAACGTAACCCAATATGATGGCAATATTGCTATTGCCTTCGAGGCTGTATAATGAACTGATGAAATGCCAAATATGACACGTATTTTCTTTTAATGCTGTGTGAAGTTGTATAATTCGTTGGAACGAAACTACCTATTTTATGTAGTGTTAAGTCATGATTTTCTTGTTATGACTTATAAACATGCTTTTTAAATCGATATAGTTTTCTTTCATTTCGTGTTTGCTTATGATGATTCTTCCCATTTCCTGACAAGACTAACACACTTAAATGGAAACCACATTTTACCATCTTCCATCTTCCTCTCTTTTTTCGGGCTCTTCCTCCCACACTAAAGTATAGTCGGTGCTTTTGCTTTATTGAAGTAAAATGGTTTTGGGAAAAGGGAAGAAAACTCAGAGGGCACCACAAATAATTTTTTGGTTCCATGTGCTTGCTCCTGCTTTGTACTCAAACCCAGGTGGGTATGTGTTGACAGTAAAACTATTCTCGCATAAATTTTATTTACATTGCATTTTACTAGAAGTAATATAATGCAAAGAAAAAACATTTCAATTTTGAGGGTCTTTTTCCTTTGTTTGCTTGGTTTTTTGCCTGCTCAGTAGTTGAGTTGAACAGAACTAGTCAGGGATGAAGTTTTTATTAGGTCCGATTGTACTCGTGTTTTTAGTTTAATAGAAAGAATAATATGCGAATATATTGAAAAAAGTAAAAAATATGTTTCATTGAAGGAAAGTATTTCTGTTTGTACGGAATTTACCACTTGAGCAAAGTTATACTGCTTAGTATTTTACTCTGTGGTTTGATATTTACAGTTGTACATGAAACTAGAGAGTTTTGCAGTTCTCGGACACACGCAAAATCAACAGGGCTCACGAGCATGGGTCTGGTGTAGGCATGTTGTATACACAAAACTTAATGTGGTTTGCCATGAGCTCATAAGAAACTGGGAGAGTAAGAAGAAGACCAGACTGGAGCCAACTTTCCCTTTCATGATCACAACCAAGGCGGAAAAGAACTTCATAAATATTAAATAGTATAGCATGATAGTAAAGCCACTCCATGTCACTATGATGTACATGCGCTTAAAGAATATATGTTATCTGCACGACAAAAGTACATCCTTGAATGCAAAGTGAAACTTTTCTTTGAGGTTTGGTTCGTGTGCTGTGGTTCTCATGTGAATTCTATATGTACTCAGCACCACCACCAACACCGCTATTTCTTAAAACGAAAAGACCAAAACAGCCAATAATTATGTGCATGCTTTACTACTACAAAAAGTGTAAAAGATATAATAACGCTCAAGAAAAGTATGTTTTATATCCAAATGTGCAAAAGGACTCATTCATGACTTCTATATATGTGTGTATCCTTTTCCTTCTTTCCAAACTTCCTAGAAACCGACTTTTTAGTTTTAGTGTCGTAGTCGTAGAAGAGATTTGAGTATCCATCGTTGACCATACCAGAACATATCGAAAGAGATAATGAAACAGATAATATTGCAATCTGAAATCGTGCATGTGGCTAATGTACAGGAGAAAACGGCGTGAAAATCCAAACTAATCTTGGCGATATTTTTTCTTGGGGAAGGAAAACTATTACAAAAGCAATAATGCTCATCTTTGTAGTAGGAGGCCACAATAAAATACATATTTATGTATAATCACCACCACTGCTATTGCTAACTACTTCCATAATCGTACAACTGTATGTTGTCGTATAAAAAGAAATGAAAAGGGTTTCATTTCGTCGTCATCCGCAATAAGGGGCATTGCATGAATCAGGCCGCTGTGCAGTAAAATAGTTGGTCCGGTAAACGGTGGCTTCCATTCTCTCCTCAAGTCCCCAAATCTGCCTTTCTCACAGCGATATTATGACGTTCAGGAAACACTCTCATGGGATGCATGCGTATTCTCAAACCTCCTTTTCCGACTTTTTTCTCTTAGTCCAGTATCTATTGTATTTAGGGTCATAGTCATGTCATGAGTTGAATAATTCAAACGTGACCAGCGACGATGTGGAAGGATACAAGATCGTACATGGAGGTAGTATTCTTTTTTTGTTCTGAAATTGCTCCTATTGTGCTCCCCAGGGAACGCCACATTATGGTAATGGGTCATGTCATCATGGTCTGTTATGTTATGGACCATCAAAAGATGCTAGCACTTTTATGTATTAGCTTCTTGGTTTGTGTTTGTGCCATGTGCAATAAGCCAAAAGACGTCACAAAAATCTTTTCTTGTTATTTGTATTCAAGAAGTATGTATTTAATGCTGACTATATATTATTTATGAAGCCAACGATTACATATTATTATTAGAATTCATTCGTTGACAGCTTGCTCTAATGTTATGCTTGTTTATCGTTCGTTATTATAAGAATTATTTTATTATGATTAGCAATGAACCTAGCTTAAATCTTTTGCAGTAGTCATTATGTGATAAGAAGTAATTCAAGGTATTCTGTTATTATTATTACAACATTTTGAGCTGTCAGAATACTTGATGACTTTACAACTGAAATAAATGCTTTTCAAACCAAACTTGTGTATTAAGCTGGTGAATTCAAACATTAATGAGACCCGTATCGTAGCAGTTAGTTTGGGAATTCATATAAATTTAAAAATCTAACAAACAGACGCTTTGCATTTAACTTTGAAGGGTAAAATTTGAAATGAGAACCCCTGCGGATACCTGTTTAGTCTCTTTGGATGTACTATACCAAAGCAATTAAAAGAAATGAAGTGAGAATCCTACCGAGACATCTTTGAACTTAAAAACAAAGAGACGGAGCTATACTATGATTTTCATTAGACCTCACTCGTAGAGATAATAAACTCTCTTCCCAATTTGCACTAAAGTATCAGACTTCTTTTTAGTTGATTCCAAGTTAATTTGCACTTAGACAACATAAAAATTCAGTGTCAACTTTTTTACTGGAAATTTACTGTTTTTCAGTTCAAATAGTTCATAGTTTTAAGTAAATGACAGATTTGGTGAAAAAGTAAAAGTTCCGTGAAATTCACTAGTATAAAAAACTCCTCCGGAGAAA
>JAQFYG010004315.1:0-11183 GCA_034694325.1 Entomobrya corticalis | reverse complement strand
CTGGTGAAAAAGAGAGAAAAAAGAGAAAAACGAGAGAAAGCAAGAAAATATACATGTTTTTTCTCTCACAAGGTCATCATACTTGTCGGTCTGTCGGTCTGTCGGCCTCGCCAAAATCCGTCGTGCCAAACCAATTGTTCCAGAGATGGGAGATCTACCCGCTTATCGCCTAAAGGAAATGTCACCTCCGTTTGCCTACACGGAGGTTGACTGCTTTGGTCCATCAAGGTCACCGTGGGACGTCGACATTCAAAGCGTTGGGGAGTCCTCTTCACGGACTTAGTCCCCAGAGAGATTCATCTAGATGTAGCCGCCGGGTGTAGTGCAGACGACATAATGCTGGTTGTGTCCAGATTTGCTGACACACGTGGAGTTCCTGGTCACATCTTTAGTGACAACGCAACGAAATCAAAAATTGGAAAAGTATTGTGGTGTCCAGTGGTGATTCATTTCCTGCAGCGTCGCCAATATGGGAGGAGCCTGGGGAGCAATGGTGAAGGTAACCAAGAGGGTTCCGAAGAACCTCTTAGACGAGAAGTTCCTGCGAGATCAATTGCTACTGACTGCTTTGAAAGCAGTTGAAAACGTCGTGAATTCCAGGTCTTTATGCTTCGTGTCTGGAGATCTGGATGACGAGGGGAGCATAACACCAAATCATTTTCTACGTGGAGTTGGAGTTGCATCTGTGGAGCTGTCGGATCAAGCATCAACGTCAGTATCATCATGGGTTGGCGTCGTCACTCCGGATCGAGAACGATGGAAAAAGATGTGAGAAAAAGCACAGGTTCTTGCCAACAAATTCTGAGATATGTGGAAGAAAAACGTTCTCCCATCTCTTTTGCTAAGAAACAATTGGACTGAGAAGAAGTGGACGGTGGTCACTCAAGTCTTTTCTGGAGATCGTGGCGTCGTCAGAGTCGTGGAGGTGGCTGTGAGAAACGTCGACACGAAGACCCTCACAACATACAAGAGAGCTGTTGAAAAAGGTCTGCCCGTTCGGATTCCGAAGTGATTTGGTTCCCATCACTGGATGAACCAAATCTGGGGGCAGAAAATGATGGGGTTTTAAGAGAAGGCGCTATATTCATTTGTGTGACTTTGCGTTAAATTGTTCTAGAAGCACACATTCAGTCTTGGCCGAGACTGCTTGCCTTGCTTCAAAATATGTTTCGTCATGTGTACGTTTTGTATGAATGTAAATTTGTTAGGGGCTTCAGCCCAAAAACAATTCAATAGTACTCTATCCTCCTCCAAACGCAAGCAACAATATTTTTTTGTGTAGAAATTTTTCATTCCTCTTCAGATGTAGTTTACTAAATTGAATTTCAAAAATATTTTTAAAGTTAATTGTGATAGAGGGCTAATAAACATCTTAATTCTGTTAAAATTATTCTCAGAGTCTAGATAATCATTATTTATTGTGCTAGTAAAAAAGTACGAGTCAGATGACTGTTAATTGTTAGTGAAAGGACTTGAAAAGGAATAATTGATAGTTAAGGAAGTGGGCGCTCATCAATTAAAAATCACTGAAAATTCTAGCTAGTGAATGAGAGGGAAAGTAAGAAATACCTTATTTAATTCTGATTTATTTTTTAGCTGAATTGTAGTGAAAACCTCCCAACAATATGGTTATTTGGTATTCGAGCGGGTAATCTTTAAGGTAATCCGTCAGGCTCATCGTGTTCACTCCTCTCAAAATACCATGAATAATTGCAAAACTAAAGTTGCACACAATAATATCAGATAAAGGGAATTTATTTGAAGAAGATATTTCTGCTACATCCAGTTTTAAACGATAAAACATATTGCTAATGTCGACTGACCTCGCATGTTGAGATGGTGTTTCAGCCAACGGAAATACATAATCTCCTGCTTGCGCGATCGCTAAATAAAGTAGTGTTTGCTTTTTTTGCTTTTTTTGAAATAACGGAACCAGTGGCGTCAAAATATATGACATTTTTGTTATTTTGCTTTAAATGCGTAAGGAGTTGTAAAGTTTTCTCTGTGTACATTTGATAATGCAAGTTTTCATCAGTCAGCTTTCGCTTGAAAAGGAATCCGCCAACTTAACGGTACCTTCTAGTTTAATGGTCTCGTGATAAAAATCTTCAAGATCCTCATACTGAATTTTGGCTTTCGTTATGCCTTTTATAGTTTCACGTCTGCGATGTTGAAGAGAATGTAATAAATACTGGTTAAAATTGTTATCAAGAAGGCGATGCATGGATTTTTAGCATTTGTGCTCAAAAAATACCCCTCCTGCCCGGTTATTCTCTACCTTTTCTACTATTTGTTTGCTCATTTGGCCTCTATGCTGCTTAGCTGTGAATTTTTGTTGTATCAGTTTAAACTTTCCTTTGCTAGATACTTCGAATTCGAGATCATGTTGTTTCTTAGGCTGCAGGGGGTTTTTGCTGTAAATTTCAAACCACAGCCGCAGCTTCGGTATGCAATGGCATAAAAGGGACAAGTTGCTGCAGTCATTGCAGGTTGTCTATCAGCTCGAAATGAACAAAATCTTTGCTTGATGTTCAGATGTTTATCTAAAACGTTTGCCCGATCGTTTACGATGAACTTGTTTGTATCAAAGATGAATCTAAGTTGTGATTCATTAGATGGTATAATTACATTTAACTCTTTTGGAGGAACATAGTTAAGTACGTCATCTGAAATATTCATGCACTTTGCAAAATTTTGTATTTCTACAATAAAGTCTTCCACCCCCTCACCTTCACTTTCGTGTACATCTGATCCTACTATTTCTTCACTTGTGTTCTTGTCGGTGGGCATTTGAAATGGTTGTGACAATGAGGTGAATTCTGTTGATTCTGAAATAGATAACAGCCAAAAACAATAGATTGTTTATTAAAATAATTGGAAACAGCTGAAGGAAAAGTCGATTTTATTTTTCATGTGTGATTAGCACAATTACAATGTTGCGCATATTTACTTTACCTAAATAATAATAAATAAGTAGTTGGAATAATAAACTAGAAACATAGTTCAAGAACACACAACTAGTATGAATACTAACAAAAATCTTAACAATTATCATGATCAGGTGTAAAATTAATAGCTGATTGCACAAACAATAGGTGTAATAATACGATTTTTAAAGAGCAGTTAAATTCAATGCGGCTTCCGTGCAAATTTTTTTATAATAAGAGTGTGCATCAACTCCAACCGTGCAGCTTCTGTAGCCAAATTGAAGTAGGACATTGTAGACAATTTTATATTTTAGTTGTCACTTTTACAGTAGTACATGGATAGGTAATGCAAACGATATAATAGGCACTTCTCTTAATGGGCTCTTGCAACGGGTATTCACTGCATTTGAAAGCAATAAAAATAACAAAAACATATTAAATGTTAAATTATTGAATGCTTAATCATCTCATTGTATATTACATTGCTCTAACTAAACAAACCAAAACTATAATAAATTCATTTTAGCTCTATTGTTATTTCAGCTACCAATGACTTAACTATATACGGCAACTATTGAAATGTTTGATTGTCAACATAATATATTGTTTTGCTGTGCTATGGTAGTGTGTACGTATTAATCGACGACAAGTTCTTTGTAACCGTTTTCAATGCATTGAATCTTATGACGCTGATGTAAATCAACTTTTAACTCCGAAACTCAAGTCCATGAAATCAATGGATCTCTATTTTCTGTGCACTAAATTTGAAGTATTGTCGTGATTGGAGCAGTCTCAATAATAACGAGACGGGTGTAACCCATAGAAGCGAACATTGGATACGTAGTGACTCATAAAATACGATGACACAAAGTTTCCACAATTACCAGCTAAGGATGTGACCTACTGCGACCTCCATCGCCCCCGGGATTATGAACTAACCCAAGGTGGCTTCATAAAAGTTGTTCAATTTTGTCCCCTCTATCGATTTATGCAATACAAATATAGTGCTACATATACTTCCAGTTGACTTTTGACCCACTGACCCCGAAGGGTGTGATCCCGGAGACTAAAATTCATGTCCAGAAAAACAGTTGTTCTAAGGTAACCGTGTACCAAATTTAGTGTCAATCGGTCAAGTCTTTTTTAAGTTATCGTGGTTCCAGACAGAAACACAGACAGACAGACGGACAGACAGCCAGACAGGATCTTCATCGCATTGAATATCTAACATACGTATTTTACGAATCCAATATTCAATAAAATGATAGAGGATTTCGAAGCTATTCTATTGGTTGATTGTTGAATTGTGTTACATTCCATTTGAAAGATCATACGATGTAAAGCAATACATTCATATTTATAAAGTGTTTAGAAGTTTCAAATTTGCAGTTTTAAAGGTAAAAATTAACTGCAAACAAGGCGTTTTTTGTATTGGCCTAACATGGGACGGCATGCAAAATGGCGTTGTGTTGATTTCGTAAAAACTATACTTACAGTACATGACATGACATTTGGGTAGGCTATGATCAGTAATAAGGTGACGGGTGAGAATGAGTCAACTCAATAAAAAATGTAATAATGGCTTGGAATGGGTCTTTTCAAGATAAATACGTAATAATGGGCAAATTCATGTATATTACGCAAGAACGGCTTAGAATGATTAAATTCAAGTTAATTACGTAATAATGGGTTGGAATGGGCATATTTAAGTTAATTACGTAATATTGGAGTGAAGCGAGTAAACTATATTTGATTACATAAAAATGGAGTGAAATGGGAGAATTCGAGTCATATACGTAGTTTTGGGTGGTATTGAGTCAGTTCAAGTATATTACGTTAAAATTTGAGTCGATGTAAGCTAGTCGTGTTGCAGTTATGAGGAAAAACCACTTTTCTGAAAAGAAAGATCTCTTCTAGAGCCCGTCATCTGTGAACGGCATTTCATCTGGTTTTGGTAATAAACACATTGATTTGTTCATATCATGTCCAGGAAGACAGAAAAACCACTTGTTTGATTCAGAAAGTACCTTGTAGTCTGGTTTTTTGTATTTGGCAGTTAATACAATGCAAATCTAGTTTATACTAAATTTATTGCAAAATAGTGTCCCAAACCCTTATACTCATTGCAAATATTTTAAGTGTATTGCATTTACCTCTGGTATGATCATGCAACTTCGGATTAATTATTTTATCTTCAGATTGCGCTGACGACACACCAGACAGCCATTTTACATCTGGATTGTCCTACAAGTCATTAATCGTTTGTGAAAGCGACATCTCGACCTTTGGTTTTCCTTCTTTAAGGATTACATTCGATGAAAACTTGACATACTCCGGCATGGTCCTCTTATTCTGTCTTTGTGAGTTTTTGCATTAGCACAGAGTTTAATTTTCCCCGATCTGCGTTGCAGTATTTTAATTTATCCCCGTGAATAGTAGTGGTATGACGTAAAAACAAACATGCATCAGCTTCAGGAATTCCAAAGCAGATAAGAACATTTTGAACAACCATGCGACTTTTTTCGTTTTCAAGAAAATGTCGTAAGTAATCACATTTTGTTTCTGCATAAGTATCTCTATCAGGTTTTACTGAGTAAATAGCCTTTTTCCAAAAATATGGGAAGTCGGTTCTCTCAGCAAAATTTGAATGTTTTCATCCAAAGTCCACTTTGAATTTTGAGCACTTCGTCCTTTAATATATCCCAAGCAAGGACTACAGTACTATCCCAGTAACTTTCAAAGTTCCTTGCATGATATGCTCTTTGTGTTGCAAAATATTCCAATCGACGTAGTTATACAAAAAACACACAGTTGCAGCAAAAAATTGTTTACCTAAAAATCCATTGTTGCATAACGGAATGCTGAACTCCGAAAAATTGTTGAACACAAAAGCACAAGGAAAGTCTAAGTGTGCCGCTAATCAGGAAGAAAAAAGCAAATTGCTTACGAAGAAAAAATTAAATTAAGGTCAAAGCATGTTTGACGAGTCAATTGATGAAGAACCACCAGACAGTGGAACACCGTATTCCTTACCAAATGCGGAAGATTTTAAGAAAAAAGGTTCCTGGCAAACAACTGTCTCAGAAAAACGAAATTCTTTGAAGCAGTATATGGAATCCATTCGAAGAGTTGTGACTCTGTGATGATACGTATGACGAAACTGTTGGACATGATGCCGTTAAGGATGCAATTCAAAACGCTTTCATTTCAGCAAACTGCAATTGAATAAAATTGATCCGCAACTGTGTTTAAAAAGTATTTTACTGTCTAAGTACGTAGTTTTTACTCTACCTTTCTTGTCAGTAGCAAATGTTATAAGTCGTTTCAAAACAACAAACTAATTACAAATGGTTTGACATTTAGAATTCCGGGAGTTGGCAAAACAGACTTGATGTGCAATGTTGCTGCACAAGCTGCTAAATATCCTAAAGCTCCTATTTCAGTTTTCGTTGTATCTGCTTCAGATATTTTGGATAATTACGACGGATGGTCGGAAGAGGGCCTAAAAGCGCTTTGGAAGGTGGTTCAAGAGATGGTTCCAAGCCTAGTTCTATTTAACGAGGTACCATATATATTGTGCAATCTGCTTTAATTTGAAATGTAATGACTTGCAAACAGTCACTTCACTCAAAACTCAAAATTAACTCACACAGGTCGGCAGTCTTATGCGATTCAGGAATGAGCAAGAGAGTGAACCCAACAGACGACTAAAAAATCAACTGTTATCTCATATCGAAGGTGTCACTCCACTTAAAAACGTTGTCAAACTTGCAGCAACAAACCGGGAAAGGTCTTGGAAGACGCCTTCCTGCGGTATTTATCACATAATAATAAAGAGTAACAAGTCAAAATTAAAATATCCCTAGTGAGATTGTTATTTTTGACCGCAGGAGATTCAAACGAAAATGTCCACCGACTGGTCCAGAAAGGGTACATATACTGAGTAAGTTTCTACGGAAGGATCTTAGTCTTAACCATTTAGAACTTAATCCGTCCGAAATCCGCCGCTTTATTGAAGCAACCCACAAGTACGTAAATTTACGTAGTAACATCATAGCTTTTTACCAAATCAATTACGTTTAAGTTTGACTCATACAGTTTCACAGGGGTTGACATTAAAATTACTGTCACTTTTGCGGTTGCATCGAGCGTTTTGGTTAAAATGGATGACAGTTTCTACAAAACGAAGCAATTACCAAATATTCAAAATGCAATTGGTAAAAACTGTAACATACTATGTTGCATTTTTGATCGGCTTGATCGGATCATTATGTTTTCCTTGTGTTTTGTTACAGAAAACTCGCCAGCTCGACTTGACGCCTCTAACTTTTTTAACAGCTTTAGTTAACTTAGTTAAATTCAAAATATGTATTTTTATCTTGCAATGCAAAAGAATATTACCCACAACTTTTTTTAGTTAACCTTTTTTGAAGCAATCAAAGTTGTACCATCATGTAATACGGTAAGCATACTCGCTATGAACAAATGGGTTCGAAAACGCTGCAAAAAAAGCAGCACATACGACGCAAAGGTGATCTTATAATAAAAAACCTAAATGTTAGCACGAAAGTTTTGCATTTCTAATATTTTTTTATTTTTTGATCATTAAAGGATGAAGACGGCATCGTTTCCAACTACCAAAATTGCGGTTTTTTGTCGTGTTTTAAATTTCTCTAAAAATTGTTAGATTAACTAAGCATGCACATCCATTTGTTCCAAAGAAATCTGGCTAACGTTGAAAACTAATAATATTTAGAAAGTGTATCCTAAAAATACTGTAAATGTAGCATGCAATAGCCGACAATAATTATCATATTTAAATTTATAACAATTTACAATTTGAAACGAATGAGGTATTGAAACTATTTTCGGCGGCAGTTACTAAATAATATAAAAATTGCTAGACACAAGCATGAAGAAGGCTTAAGTCAGACAAACAAAAAAATATATTACTGATCCTACATCGTAAATACAAAATTCAGTTTAAATTAAGTAGGAATAGTTTGTAGGTAATCGTTAAATACACTTTAAACCAAAAAAATTCCAATATAAGAGGATAAAAACTCAACAACAAATGTAAGGATTACATTGGTTTTTGCACTTTTGCATAGAGTGCAGTGCAAATATTATTATCGACATACAATTAACAATTCATAATAACTAAAAAGGTCCCATTTATCAAAATAACACAAATTTGTACTGAAATGCAGTGTCAATTTTGGAGGTAACGCAAGTGTCCGTTTCGATGCTGTGGAGGTTATTACTTGGAGTCAACTGCTGGGTCAAAGTTAAAATGCCAAGAACTCGACAATGGATGTGAGGGTTACATTAACTGCTGCATTTGTGCATTGCATGCAGTGTGTAGATATACTGTGCCAATTTTGGAGGTAACCGTCACGTCCGTTTCGAAACTTTGGAGGTTATTACTTGGAGTCAACTGCTGGGTCAAATTTCAAATGCCAAGAAGTCGACAACGGATGTGATGGTTACAATTGTTGTTGCATTTTTGCATTGCATGCAGTGTGTAGATATACTGTGCCAATTTTGGAGGTAACACTTACGTCCGTTTCGAAACTGTGGAAGGTAATACTTGGAGTCACCTGCTGGGGACAAAGGTTAAGACAACGACTCTCTAACAGAAGTGAGGGTTGCCATAATTGCTGCATATTTGAAAAGTATTAATAGAATAAAGGAATTTTTGTAAGTTTTGGAGGTAACCCTTACGTCGTCGGTTTTAGAAAATATTTAACATTTTAAATTTTAAGTTTGCGTGTTGTAGAGTTTTGGTGGCACGCAGGAGAGTTTGCTGGGGAGAGGCCCTGCGCTTTCCTGTAAGTTGAGGGAATTCCACACTCAACATGTTTTTGTTTACCTTTTTTGGGTCTGATTAACCCGATTCTTGCAACCTTGCCTGCCAGCTACCTTACCCCCTACTTTACCTACCACTTACCTTACCTACCTTGTATGTTACCTACCACAACCGTAAAACTTTTAATACTTGGCCGACCTGAAATAGAAAAGTCAAGGCTGAATTATTGTGTTTATGTCTATTTCAGGCTAGCTTAGGTAAAAAATGGAGTTACGAAGCCTTGCTTAACGTAACCTAACCTGACTTAAATTAAACATAAACTATTGTAAAACCATTTAGTTGTACCAGCGCCGTAATTGAATCCATACGGCCAACAGCCCCTAAACTAACAGAGTCCCGGCCCGGAGGAAGAATGTTTATTTCATATGATAAATGAGGCTTCAACAATTTGAGGTGTCTTGAAGTTTATGCGCTTGAAATTCATTATTTGAAAAAGAGCAAATATCACTAATCAAACAGTTGCATGTCTAGTGTGCGAGGGTGTTTTCAGAAATAGTAAAAAAGAAAGATTTTTTAATATCTTTTGAACAATACAAAAATTTATGAATTCATTTATCAGTATAACTACCTTTAACGTTTACGCGTTTTTTCCAACAATGCTCAAGAGGAGTTATGCCCTCATTGTAGAAGGAGGACGCGCGACGTAAAACCAAGCTTTTTCGCTATTTTCCACTTTGTCGTCACTGGAAAACTTCCTCCCACGCAGACTTTCTTTGAGTTTTGGAAAAAAAGTAGTCTGATGGAGCATGATTAAGGCTGTAAGGAGGATGATTAAGTAAAATAAATCCGAAATTGTTTGCCACTTCCAGACCAACCTTGGAAGTGAGATGCATTATCGTGTATTAGGCACACTCCACCATCACATTGTATTTTACCACGTTTCATGGTATAGCATCCTTTTTATTTTTCTAATATTTTTGCATATGCTCGTCCTCTGAGTGTTCTATCTTTACAAAAGAACTCCACAAGAATTACTTTAAACCGGTCCCAAAAAACGGATGTCATCACCTTCTTTGTAGAGATTTTCCAATACCTTTTTCAGAACACTCCCCTCTTTTTAGTAACCACTGAGATGACTGTTGCTTATTATCAGGCTCATAATGATGGAGATATGTTATCTCCATTAATTATTTGGCCAAGAAAAAAGTCCGTGTCCAAGGAGTAGAGATAGGTTTTCTTGTGTGGCCTGCACCGGTTTTCTTTGTTATTGTCTCAAAAGTTGTGGAATCAATCGTTCCTCTCGCATGAGGGATCATGTATCATTGGCAGTATTCTAAAAACGAAGCTAACAGACACACGCATCTTCTTGGCAACTTCATTTATTGTCAACCTGTTGTCACTGTCCAGCACACGCTTCACTTCCTCAACTTTTGTTTTAGCAGTGGCTTTTGGGATTCTTCCGGATCGATGCTCATCTTGGATAGAAAGGTCTCCATTTTTTTAATTTGCTGCACCATTCCTAAATAGTTGTTAAGCTAGGCGTTCATATACCGACAACTTTTTTAATTCTCTTCTAAGCGTCTCTCCACGGCAGCCTTGTAAAATTAGATATATAAAATTTCCACAAATTTCGTCTTTTGAAAAATCCGTGTTGACATGCTTACTGACTGCATCTCAATAAGCAAATGAGTAGCACCTAATACTATTTTCTCATAATGTAGCCCTGTTCTTCCTCTATCTACAAAGAAAATTCTGGGTTTGCCTTTATGCATGAATTCTGAGATATCAGCTCTTATTATTTTATCACTATTTCTGGAAACACCTACGTATGTACAAACTACTTAGTATACACAAATGACTAAATGACAACAAAAAACATTCAAGACGTATTCAAATACAATGTTTCGTTGCAAATGATAAAATGTATATTGAAGATCATGCTTTTTTGCAAAGAACTTACAAATGCCAAATATTAAGCCTTTTTACGTGTGTCTGTGACTGCGATTTTATTAGGGCTAAGTAAAAATGGAAACGTTTAGGAACTTCTTTGTAGATTCTGAATACATATTTCACTAAAGTCCGGCACCTTTAAAAGCTTTAATTTAAATGTCTTTATATATCTATCTTGCTAATACTATGCCGGTAATTATCCAGTTTGTATTTGACAGTAAGGAAAATGAAAATGAAACCAATATATTTACATGGTTTAAGATCAGCAATTAATTCATTTACAACGTTAAATCAAGAAATTGTTAGCAAAATATCAATTTTGAAAATTACTTTTGTGTGAACTTTTGAGAACTATGACATAAATTTTAGGAGTTTCGGTTGCACAAATCGTGAATCCTATATAGTTAAGTAGAAAATCATAATAGTCGGGAATGCAAAATTTCATATTGATGAAACATAAGAAGACTGATAGGATAACATAATTCATTAGAAAAGAA
>JAQFYG010004314.1:0-11187 GCA_034694325.1 Entomobrya corticalis | reverse complement strand
TTGCTGTAAGCACTTTGACCATCTCTGATCAAAGTGCAGTCTAACTTGTAACATAGGTGTAGATATTAATTAATAAAAACATAAGTATTAATTAACTACCTCTCGTGGTCACTCTCACTTTATTCCGCATCTTATCTTAACACAACATATTTTTTAATTGCAATATTTTTCAAATGGATTTTAAGTACTTACTAAGACGATCTTTTTGTTCTTTTGTCAAAAGTTGTATTGTAAATTTCCTTCTTTTTTCCATGCTTAGTTAAGTTTTCAACTTTTTCCCAATTTTTCTATTATTTTTAAATGTTGGTTGTCCTTATTGCGGTTATTGAAAATTTACAGTGACTATGGCAAAACTCTTGCAAAAACAAATCTGCAGTTGCACAAAAATTTCGGTTGAAAAAGCATGCTGTTCACAAATCAATTGTTTTCAAGGCTTTCAACAAAGTATTTTACTTTGGAGCATAACTTTGAACGTAACAAAATAATTTGTAAGCATATAAAACCAAATGTGGTGACTCCCTCGCAAACAATTAATCCAAACATAGTTATAATTAAAAAAAGTAAGTAATAAACTGGACTTTTACAGCGCAGCTTTAGTGCATATTTAACCCAGTTTCTTCGTTTAAAACCCGGCACATTTGGAGAAAAATAAATATGAAAATAAATAACGACAAAGCAGATAAAATAGATTTATTTAATATGTTTTAAACGAGCATTCATATTTATTCAATATTCAGTTCAATTCATATTTATATCAATTGCCTAAAAAATTTTGCGCTTTATTTTTGGATTTAAATAAGTTATTGTTGTAATATAAATGGGCTCATTTGGAATTTAACAAGCTCAACATTTGGTGGTCAATTTTTAGATTACAATATATATTGTTCTAAAACGTATTTGGTATTATGATTTCAAATAAAACAAATATGATAAGTGATAAACCAATGCAACAAAGTGGCATCATTTAACGGAAGTCAATGTTTTGGTGAAAAATAGCTTGCGTTTGGGTGATAGGGATAATATATTTTGCATATCATATAGAATGATAGTGTTTATAGTCATATTGATTATTGCTCGTTTTTTCGGATGATGTTTTAGGACAATGTGCTTCATGTATGTATGTATATATGTATGTATGTATGTCTATCATTGCCGACGTTATTCCTCCTTTATCTCAATTTTATCTAGATAACAGGTCATTAACGCCAAATGAAGCTTACACAACATGTTATAAGTGATATGTTGCTATATGAGTAATTAAAAAGATACTAAAAATGGTAAAACCAATGACAAATTTATTAAAATTAAACAATTTAAAGAGAAAATATATTTTTGGCTATTCTAAAAACAAGAATAAGAACTTCTAGCACGGATTTTTGAACTGAGCACTGTAAAGGTTTAAAACATTTATCAGTCATTCCAACAAAAAAAGTAGTCATTTTTTGCTTGCTTGTTTATATTTATAATTTACTGCCAATCTGTATAAGTAAATAAAGTCTCGTAAAATTATTGTGCATTGATTAAAAAGTGCAAATAAAAACACATACTTGATGAATTAATTTGTCATCTTTTATTTGCAATAACTCCAAAACCAGAGCTCATTTTATGCTATTGTGTTACCATTGCATTAATTTATATTTTACAGTAGAAAATATGAGTCATACCGTAAATATTTGTCGTTTAAATTGTTGACGAGACACCAATTGACATTATAAAGAATATGGTAAATAAACAATTTATTTAAATTGCTACTAATTGTGTTCCATAGCAATACACAAATCCTTGTCGCAAATGCAACTAACTTCTAAAATGCCATGTTTTGTTCCCGAACGGCATCCAGGTTTTTCTTTTTTGTAGCATGCTCTCTGAATTTGCTTGACAACTGTGCCTTCTGAGTTTTTAACTTCTTGATATAAAGAGCCACAATATTGCTCTACAAAGGTTTGAAATATAGCAGCAAATTAGAAATACGTTAATTTAATATTTTTAATAAACTTTTTACAGGATTAAAATATTTACCTTCTTCACAATATTTCCAGTATTTTGGATGCGCCCAACAGTCTGTTTCGTTAACTAGTCTGGTGTTACGCTCAGGAAAATTATATGAAGATTCACATTCAAAACATTTGAGTCGTCCTACATAAAATATACATTCAAAAATATTGATTAATTTTACATTGTCATATAAACACAATATACGTTTACAAATTATTTACCTATCGGCTTTGGATGACGCAAAACAGCAATTAAAATTGAAAGAACTATAATGAGCGCAATAATTGATAGTATAAAAATTTTACAGATGGCACAGGAATTCCATTTTGATTGGCGACGATATTTCAAAATAACTAAAACAAAGTAAACTGCTTAGTTTGTTTTAAAAGCTTGTATTAGTTGAACTAGAAGAAAATAACTTCATTTTAAAAATGAATAAAATTAAGTACTGTTTGTTAACCTTCATTGTTATTTGTTTCCTTGGTTAACTTTTTGTGAGACTCGATGTCGTCCGACATATCTGCCAAGCACACCTTTAAATTCACAACTGTGTGATGAAATGAATTGAGGCATGTCTATTTAAAAAGAAATTTATGACTTTGAACTTGATCCAGTGACGACATTGACTCTACATTGCGTATATTCCAAATGATTAAAACATTCACTTCTAGATAAGTTATATCTGTTATCTCAAATTACTTAAATCATGTTTGTATGGGAATTAATAGTTAAATGTTTTGAAGCTTTAATATTGTGATTATGAATGAATACAAAATGTGTATGAGTTTTAATCACTGATATGCATGGGTTGCGTACGTAATTAACAAAACATAATCTGGTCTTTATGCCATAATATTTTTTAAATAGTAATTAATTCATCAAGCACAACTTTTTTGTTTATGTTACTGGCTTTTAAATTGCTCAGTTTCTGCACTTGTTTGACTTGTTATTGTACTACATCTACATGTGAAAGATAAATATACTGCCCGCTATAATATGTATCTAATTTGTATTATCTTCTATTTGTCAAGCAAATATATTTTGATTATCATTTATACTTCAACTATAATGTTAATTTAAAACGTTATTTATATTATAATTCATATTATATAAATATTATATTTGTTCGGACGTTCATCATAATATTCCGTGACGGCTGAACTAAAAATACCATATTGAGTTTAAAATAGTGCCCGTACAAAAAGGTGACTTTGAGCGATCAATTTCAACTAGTGGGCAACATTCAAAAGTAAATATTAATTAATTAATGGCAGGCAACATTTTGATATATTTTAAAAGCGCTTATTAAATACTTCATTAAGTTGCTCCACATCGACAAGCTTGCTTATCGTTTTTCATAATGGCTACTCCACTTACATGGATAGCGTGCTATTTCAGCGGAGGTGTTTATAGAAAAATTCTCTATGAACAAATTATTAAAGTTGCCATCAGGAACGAAAAATTTATTCTTCAGCGTGATTATCAAAAACCACTTCTTCTTTATTTTTCTTTTCTAGCGTTGACGTCAGTATTTGCAATGTATGTTTTATTGCTAGTTAGATTTATATATAACCCAACCATTTTTTTCTGCATATGTTCATTTTGAATCTGACATTAGCAATATTTATTGTTTTGTGCAATAGTTTAAATGTAATCACTTTCTTGTACATTGTGGAACTAATCACAATGATGCAACATCTTTTTAGATTTGACCGAGAAGTATGTCATATTGTCTTAACTCTGAACAGACACAAAGACAAAACTTTGGGTCATCTTTTTTTTGCTAAAACGGGGTAAAACTTAGGAAAAATAATGTTTTTTAATTGATTGCTTGATTTGTAAAGTATTTTATTTATTTTCGTTTCTTTAGAATTAGTAAAGCGATTTAAAGATACTAAGGACTCCGTGGACATCAGAGGCCTGTTGATTATGGACTAGTAGTGAGACTTCTTATATTTGGCATATTCTTGGCACATTTTGCAGCATATTTTGGGCTGGACCCATTGTCTCAAACAATTCCATCAAGTTTATTCACTCGTCTGCTTAAAACAGGAACTTTTATAAATAACATTCTATAATATTCAGATGTAATTGCCAAAGGCTTATTGGAATTTCAAGATGCGGTTACTGATAAAGCCTCCATATATTATCCATAATATGGCATTTAAAAAAAATCCTCGTCATAAGTGTCCAATGCAATTTGAAGGAAGGTTTCTTTATTATTGACTCCTTTATAACTGCATAATTTTGCCTTCCCCTTGCGGAGCAATTATCGAAAGAGTTTACCGTAGATTTTCGTTTTTTCAACGATTATTTCAATACCTCATCACAGTTGGTCCCTATAAACGGTTTATAGTGCTATTTTGACAACTGAATAACAGACATCCCTATTTTATAGCTACAAAAATCTCAATTCTAACAAAGTAGTCTTAATTTAGGACGCCAAACGGAACTGATAATGTAATACATTGGAAATATATTATTCAAATGGATGTCATGCAGCTTTGTACAGCAATATAAGAAAACCAACCATGCAAAATGCTGCATTTGAATCCATATGAGTTACGATGTACATGACCAGTTATGACTTTTTACTGACATTTTTATCGTTAAATTTCTTGTCCAATTTATAACAATTAAGCAGGGTTCTCATTGCCTACAAGAAAAGTGACTAGTAGTTGCGTGCTCTTTGTTAGAACTAATGCTAATGACTGCTTTAAAATTGCATAAGATGTTTGTTATGTAAACAGTTTCACAGAGGCTCATGAATACGCCATTTGTATGAGTAAAATAAATTTTGTTAAAATGTTGTACGTGTCACTTATGTTATATCTAGTGAGTACGATGAGGTTATAATATTGTTATGGAATCGCAATCATGCAAATAAATGGGAAAATATATTTTATAAACAAAGAAAAATAAGTAATTACAGTAAAAATGTTTCACAGCAAATGTGAAGCATCCTGTGTAAATTACATTTACAGATACAGGTTAGTTTGGTAAAAGAAATGGTATTAAAGCATAAAAACGTATTTAAAAGCATAATTACTTTTGGTTTTCAAAATGAATTATTACAACATCATTATAAGGAGTCATAAAAATTGATATTGACTGAAATATGTGGAAGTAAAAGACTGTCTTCAAAGCAAATTTAGTGCAATTCCCTATTATGAAAAGAAAACTGTGTTTTTTATTTGGACATTTAGATTCAATGAAATTTTATTGATATGTGTTGAACAGTATTATTTTATTTTGTAGAACGACAATTTGTAAATAATATCAGGAATGCGTTTCGGAATCCATCTAAAATTGTTGTTGTTATTGAAACAAGTGTCCGTAACTTATATTTGTAGTTTAATTTTATATTTAATAAAGTCCAAATACATAAAACTGTATAATATTCTAAAATAATGCAAATTGTTGCAATTTTTGCATGCGCTTTCTGTGAAAGTGTTGCATTACGGACTACTTACTATGCATGTCAACTGCGTGTGAAATTTTAAAGTGAAATTTATAAAATCATACTATGATAACCTGCAAGAAAAAGTATTAAATATTTTCTTCATTCCTTACTTTTAGCTAATGTTCTTTTACAACAAGAAGAAATAAAATTTCTTAAATTTTTCCATAATATTATTACCACAACCTGAAATTTTAATAAAACGGCGAAAAATAAAGTTACCATATACAAACAAATAATCTTTTTATAAACAACGAGATTTTCAATTGCAAAAATTACAAATACGCTGACAACGATTGAACCCGATACATAAAATATAGTTTGAATATTTGATCTTAAAGACAACGGTGTCACACTTGCAATATTTCCAGTATTCTTTCGTGTAAATTTTAATCGTACTCCTGCCGTTTCCCTTGCTTCATACACCATTTTAATCTGGTTATAAATTCCATTTTCAATTAGCCCAGTAAACCTTTTAAGAAAATTGGATCCAAAAGGATTGTCGAATTGCCAGGCTACTGGTCTACTTTCAACGGGTTTGTTTCTGTCACCTTTAAAAAAAGTCTTTGTAAAATAGTTTGCCCGTAAATATTGATACTCACGCTCAATTTGGCTTGACTCACCAACATAAACATTTTTATTCTCACATTGAACGATCTCATGTTCAACTGCAGCAAAAAAGGAAATTTGTGTAAAATTATCGATTTTCGGAGGAAACCAATATAACTGTAGATCACCTAGCTTCTTAATAAAATAAGGATGACTTTTTTCATCTAACAGCATCTTTTGAACTTTAACCTTGAGCTCATTCTCCGTATAATATTTCGAAAAGTATATCTTGTACATTTTGAGAATTGCATGTTGAAATTTGGACCCGCAGATAGCATATCTTATTGACGGGAGCTTTGTTGTATTGAAAAATCCCGAATAGTTTTTGGGAGTTAGCATTAATTTTATTTTACGCCATTTGTCGTAGCAGCGCAAATCCAGCTCAGAATATATTCTTGCGCAGCCATTGTCTTTATCGTGTTGATATAGGCAAAATAAGTCCGAAAATGATTGTATGTCCGTAGTTTTTGGGGGTGGCGATACCGACCCAACTGTTACAATTCCTTTATAACCATTTGTAATAATAATGGCTGCAAGTAACCAAACTGTTATGACAATCCTGATTTTACCGTATTTGCTAAAATTTTCTGGCATTGAGGGACCATTTTCAAAAAATACTCTGAAAATATATATTCCAGGAGAAAACGGGTGACGTCTAAAATAAAAGGATTTAAACAAATTATTGAAAACAATGATAAAGAAAATGTATATAAAAACTCCAAGGCAGATCCACAGTTTTTGTTGAAATGGTTTAATAAAGTAGCGAAAGCTGATGTATTCTCTAGAGTAACACGTTACAAAATTGTAGCTCTCATCGCCAACAATAACCAGGTTGGCTTTAAGAAAATGAAAAAACCAAAATTTTGCATCCTGAATTCGAGTATTTATCATTAGTTTCGGCAATGCTGTAATGGTCAGTATATCATAGAACGTTTGTACCTCTGAATCCATACCGTTGTTTTGATGATGAGTCACATGGCTTACGTTTAAAACCAATAGAGATTGGTTACCACCTGCTACATTCACTAGCAGATTGGCGATAACCAGCAAAAATTGAAGATCGTCGTCAGGCTTGAACAAAAATATATTTTCTTGTCTCTGATAAGTTGAAAACTGTACTTGGGTTACAACACCAAATTCGTTTTCGTGGATCCATAGTCTTGGAAAACCAAATGTCTCCACAATTGATTTAAAGTTTTTTGGATCCAATAAGTATGACGAATGCATAGAATATGAAAAGAGTAATTTTGGCTTCGGTTGGCAGTAAATGCAAACGTAAATATGTTTGCAGCTTGAGATTTTTGAATACTGCAAAATATTTCTTGTTTCCGTTTCACAGCTAAGAATGCCACGATTGTTGTTATTATCTGCTAAATATTTACTTGGTCGTTCATATAAGTAAAATCGATGTGCTGAGATTGGATTAAGCCAGTCTAGTTCCAAAAACAATATATGCATAAGAGCAATAATGGCTTTAGGATATATGCGGAACGTTTGTGTAGCAATATGAAAAGAGAAATACCAGTATTCCGTCTCATTTAAATGAAATCTCACGACTTCTTCTGGAAACAAATTTAGGTTGTACATGCAACATATTCTAAATTTGTTCTTGTTTCTATGAAATGATGGAAATAAGTCCATTTTTGGATCAACAGTTGTGCTGCCACTTGACATACTCCAAACTGGGCCAACGTATTTCTTTGGATTGTTTACAAATCTGGAATTGTTTGTCCGTTTGAAGTTTTGAGAAAGTTTAGAATAATTAAGGTACGGATGGTACAGTCGAACTACATTGAAAGTTTTATTCAGGGACCGCTGCTTATTATTTATTTGAATGTTGTGAGAGTAGTGCACATTTTGCGAATGAATTGCTACATGGGAACAGGCAATTTTATTAAGAATGTCTCCAATTCCATCTATATACTTGACAGGCAACTGTACTTTTTCATATTTAGCGTGGACATCACAAATAAGATATAATACAGAAACTAAATAAAAAGTCAGTCGAAGTATAGACGCCATAGTTATTATGGGGGTCGATGGTTTTGGAAAATAAAAATAGCTTTAAGTTCTTATTTCCTGAAAATTAACGAATTCACCCTTGCTCAATGTATTGTGATTTAATTGCTGTTGTACTTATTTTATTTGTATTCTATTTGCCACATTCTCTATGCGCCTATATTTAGCTTCAATTCAATTTTAATCTTTGCAAACTTCACAAATATTATAATTTTTCAACACCGTTCTGCTGATGGCAGTTTGTAGGTGTAATATATTTGGGTGTCATAGTAGAATTTACAACGTTTGTACGGAAATTTATCGGAAGAACTTTTCTGGAAATGTTTTGGTGTATTCTGACTTTCCGTGTAAGTGTATTTAATGGTTAATTATTGCGTGAAACCGAAGGACTAATACGCTTGCTTGCTATGTACTGAAGCTTAAGTTGAATCTAAGTGACGTGTACATTTTTGTGATACTGACAAATGTATATCGATTTTTTCGTAAAACATTTCTGGTGCGTTTAGTTTTTAGTGCATATCAAATTTTTGCTTGCGATGTATATATGTATATGAGTATTGGAAAAAAATATGGCATGCTGACACACGTTTTGTGTAAAATATTGTTGTTGTATTCCAAATTGGAAGAACTAAATTGACAAATTTAATTACTTCGATGGAAGGTAAGGTGTGTTCATTGTTTATAAGGCACTCCTTGCATTTAAAAACAACTGTCGATTTCTGTCAAAGTACATGAAGCGAAAATTTGTTTCTTTCGTATTTATCTTGACTAAACAGTAGTCTTTCAGTGGCAAAAGTTTTCACATTTGCGAGCTTACTCATATGAGCGATACAAAACATCTATAAAATAAGTCAAAATTTTAGTGTTCAACAATTATAATGCAGCCAAGACTTATGTTGCATTCCACGAAATTTTGGAGTTTGATCAGGCAGCATTTTGACTTTTGCAAGCACCAACGGAGATGCGCGTCTTAGTGACTACAAAGTAGGCGAAATTCATGAACTACATGACTCAGGTTATCCTCAGGATTGCTAATGAAAAATAAAAGTCACGACGATCAAATATAGCCTACTGGCAGTAGTCAGTGAGTACAATGTCCATAGTTCTTAACTGGTTAGGGTGTAAACTCCGAAGAAAAAACTACCGAAAGCTATTACCCATAAATTTTTTAGAACCTTCTAGCAACGTCTAAACAAATTCTAGAAAATTCTATAAATCTTTCTATTGATCTGGAAGGTTCTAGAACAAAAAACGTTTTATGTTGAAGAAAAACCCAGCCTGTTTCGGTTTCTGATGCGCCAGAAAGCTGAACTTCAACAGCAATCGTTGCCTTGACCTATTTAGTTTGTATGCTAACTTTCAACCAAATCGGTCAAAATTTACGTGAGCTATCTTGCTCACAGCCAGACAGCATTCAGACAGACAAACATGGCATTCGCATAAACAACCTTGAAGTTTCACATTCGGTAGTTCACAAGTTTCACAAGTTTCTCACTTCACAATAATAAAAGTGTTTAAGTATAATTATTTGTCTATTACATTTGGGTCAGTATCACATTATTATGATCACAATTTAATTTTTTAGTATTATCACTGATTAATTAGCCAGAACTTGCCGTAAAACTAGTAAGAATTGAAGCAATAGTCATTTTTTACACTAATTGTAAATTGCATCAAGTGTCAGTTTTCAATTTTCACATTTTAAATTACATTTTAAATCGTATTTAATTGACAACTTCCCATCTCATCATATTTGCCTACACATTTAAACCATCATAATCCGCTTAAGCCTCTCCAGATTAATTAAAGCACACTACCATCAAAATTAGCTAATTGATCTTAAAATACCAAACCCACGGCACATTTGGGAATTGGGAGAGCATATACCGTATTACATGATGTGTTTTCAAAATCAGTGCAAGGCAACGAAATAGGCATAGAATAATATACATCTAGAAGAAGCAAGCCTCAGTGTAAATTTGATTTAGGATGGTGGAGTTTAGTGTTTTTGCTCATTCTCAGAAAACGTAAACAAACAGATGCTTTGTTTTTAAATTTGGCTTCATTGATGACATTCTAATGTTAAAAGACTATACTGATATTTCAATAACAATCAATGAGTATCTTGATACGTTACTACAACATCCATTTTTAAAATTTACTTACGAATATAGCTTTACAAATATTAACTTCTAAGATTTGAACATAATGATTAGTGAGGAAAATATTATTACTACATCACTTTTTCAAAAGGCAATGAGCAAACATGAGTTTCTACATTTCTCATCTAATCATCCTCAACATTTGATAAAATCTTTGCCATTCGCCATGTGGACTTAGAATTATCAGACCATGTTCAGAGGCAAACGTCAGAGAAATCGAGTTTAATAAACTATTCGATAAATTTCGTAGAGGAGATTACCCAGAGACACTACTTTTAGAAGTAAAAGAAAAATTAAATCAAATTGATCGAGAGGTTTTAATTCAACCAAAATCTGTTATTTTATCAAAATACTTTACTATTCATAATGTACCTCTCCCAATAAATATACATGTAAGTTCGCCTGATAGGAATACTATTGAAGAAAAAATGACATATATGTAGTAATGCCTTTTTATGGTAATGTAAAACAATTTGTTAAAATAGTTAAAGATTTATATCTATGTGAACTAAATGATTGTAAAATACAAAGTTTCCTTAAATGCATTGTTGATCTTAATATAAAAGTAGTGTTTTCCATTCACAGTTCATTAGCCTTAAATCTAAACAAACAACCAATATAAAAGTGCACATAGCCCCAGAAGCTACCTGAAAAAAACCGGCATGAAAAGTTGTCCCTCATTTTTACTATTTTTTATTTTTTGTTCTACTGATCTGTGAGTATTTACTATTGATATCACATCCAAGCTATCGTAATCATTTAAACTTAAAACATTATAATAATAATAATATATATATAAAAGTATTTAATATAATTATCTTTTTAAGGTGCGCAAATGGTTAAACAATTATTAAATTAAAAAATCAGAGTGTCTGAGATTGTTTTATAAAGATTAACTATTCAATAATATATTCAATGATGTTTGTATCCTATAGATTACTG
>JAQFYG010004313.1:0-11189 GCA_034694325.1 Entomobrya corticalis | reverse complement strand
CACATGCATACATTCATGCACTAAAAGTTTTACACGGAAATGTTGTGACTTGTGACAAGATTTTGCTTGCAGTTTGAAAGTAGGCGGGATAGGATGGAATGGTAGTAGTAGTGAGGGCGGAGAAAAAGAGAAAGTAAAAGCAGGAAGAAGAGATTGCGGATAGTTGATCCAACTAATAAATTTCAATGGACATTTCATTTACATGCCGCCACACGGGTAGACAGCTCACTGTCTTGTCTTTCATTTTGTTTCGGCATCAATGTACTATAACTTGTACCAAAACGGTTGAGTGAGTTGGTGGTGGAGAAGATCATATTTATCGTAAACACTGTTTCGTTATTATTGTCATTACTATTATTATCAAAAGAGTGAAAGAGAAAGAATGAGGATACAAGCCATTACGCAACTTATATGTTAGTTCATTTGCAGTCAAACGACATAATATATAGTAAAAAAGAAGAAGAGAAAACGGTGCAGTTAAGTAAACCCTTGCGTTTTGACCCATGTATATAAAGTAAAAGCTTAGTGAAAGAGAAAGAAAAGTAGCACTAGCAGACAAGCTAGTTTAAGTTAACTGACATTATGCCAACAACATAAAACGATACTGAATATGTACATTGTCGATTTTGCATGCATTTTTAGACTGCCGCTAAGTTCCAAATCACTGCTAAAATATACACGCGCCATGTCTGTTTCTCTACTTTATATGGTGCGCTGGGTAGGTTTATTATATGAGCCAGCAACCTACATCAACTAGAACCACAACCCTCTCGTGATTCTGTTTCTTTGCTGCTGTATTCATTATTCTGAAAAAATACAATTTCCCATTTTCTTCTCATATCCCTTTTCTTTTATTTAATAGCCAAACTGGTAAAGCAAGTCATGTGTGAGAGTTGAGTAGTGATAGTGCATATGGGCTCTTATTTGCCAATCTGTCCGTGAAAAATGAGTTTGAAACAAGAGAAACCATAAATTTCCAGTTGTTAAGCTCTCAATAGCTCCAGATTTGAATAAATATGTTTCTGTTAGCAAAATAAAAAATTATACCAGCATATTCTCCAGCTATGTTTTATTTTAACAAATGATAAGTCACTTTTGACTAAACTGTAAAATATTAAGTATGTCTCTTTGACTGTATGCTAATATTGTACAGGAAATTCAATTTTAACTCTATATGAAAATGAATCCAGTTATATATGAATATTATGTCTGAGATTTAGAAAAGATAATGAAATATAACTTATTATTAGATACAGACAAGCTCTATGCAAAATATCAAGTGAATGCATGTAGTATAGCCTTCCATTACGGAATCTCCATAAAATAACGATAGTCATTGTTCAAAAAACTTCTTCTCTTTGCTTTTCCTGTTTGTATAAGGCATTAACTAGGAATTGCTTCTTCTCTTCTTCTACAACATGGATATAAATAGCAATGGAAAATGGAGAAAGAGATAAAAAGATATACATAGAAAAAAATCCTTCGTTTCTTTCTAAGTATTTAGCTCTTTCTAGTGATCCAGTGTTTTAGTCAAGGACTATTACAAAAATACATCTCCTTCTTGCCAATACATTTAAAAGCTTTCTCTAGCTGGAACTGAACACACACGAGTAAATTCTCAGAAGAACTGATGATGAGATGAGTAGAGATTTAAGAAAAATGTTTGATAGAAATACGTCAAAAAAGTTGTGTAAATTTCATAACAAGGCAAAGTTAATATATTATAATGGAATAAATGGTATAATATAAAAATAGCTTGCTTCAAGACATGACGAAGAAAAAATGAAATTTTTTGGCTTCATGGATTATTAACATTCCATCGTCGGATAGATTTCACCATCTAATTTTGCTGATGCAGATCTTTATCAATGTTTTCAAAGAAAACCCTTTATCTCATAATAGCCGAAATTGTCTCCTACTTATATCAACGACTTCCTCCACTTCTACTACGTCATTTTATTATCTTGTTTCGTAAGTGGAGGAGAAATTATCCATAAATTTTATCAGTTATATTTTCCATCACGAAGATAAACGATGATAAGTTTTTTATAGAAAATGGGAATTCTTTTGAAATAAACTAGTTTTAGGGCAGATATGTCCTGTTAATTCCAGTAAAAGCACCTTCTCTTATCTCTTTCACTATTTATCTATTATAAACACTGGAAAAAAGGCTTTAATATTGATCATCATCACCTCCTACACAGCAAAGTAAAACCTGAACCATGTGTATTTCCCACACTGCTTTAGTTTTGCCGACACAAAGCAGATATTACACAATAACATGAAAATGGGTTCCAACTTCAGGTTCCAATTTCCAAAAAAAATCTGTCTCTTTTGTGTAGGTAGAGGTCTATGAACACGAACTAAAATATATAGAAAACCCCTCAAAGGGACCATATTTTCTGTTTTCTTCTTATCAAGACTCCACTCCACTTTTATTCAAAAAGGCAGTGGTATATGTATACTCACTCGAAGGCACAGATTTAGTCAACTTTAAGCTGCTACAAAGCCAATATTGACGTACCACCGGCCAGCGGACTTAAATAAAAACTAGCTGGAGAAAGCGAGTGCATTGTTTGCTGTTAGGTAATATGTAGGTATACTCCTGTTGTGCTTTAGCTTTTGTTCAAAATGCTAAAGAATTAGTAACACATTCTTTTATATGCTTAACAGGCATATTAGACATTCTTTCATAATACAGTCATGCATACAGAATGTATCTAAACAAACAAACAGTAAGGTAGGTTCTTTGCACAAAAAAGTTATGTATCGTTTATAATCGCACATCAAACTTGTTACATATCCACCTATACTGCTTCTCAGACCAGACATTTTTTGTTGATCATCATCTATATACATGCTTTCTCCTTTCCATTCTCTGTGATCATTGAGTTCTGCCTCTTCAATTCCTCCATCTGGTATTTTTTTTCTTTTGTCGACTGTTCTTTTGTGTAGGTATTTACAAATTCTTTTACTGTGACTGTGTGTGCGGGTGCATGATGGTGGTTTCAAAAAAGAAATAAGATACATTTTCAGTATGAGCATAGTAGCATGACGAGGTGGGAGGAAAAGCTCGGGAAAAAAGAAGCATCGGAAAGCATCAAAAAGTTTTTTCTTCCTTCTTTCTTTCCATGTTCGTTTATCCTCTACTTCTTATAATAAAAGATGCGTCTAAAAGTTATACTGATAGTAGTGGGCTGACAATGAGATAACATCATGGCCTCTCTTCTTTTCCCCTTCGATAATTTTTGTCTTTGCTTTTGTGTGTGTACTTTTCGCTGTCATGAGCTTAGTCAAAGAAACCTTCAATTGCATTACTTATTGTTGAAAATGAGAAAAAGTAGTGCGAGAAGTTTCAATTCACGATAGGTTTTCTTATATTGTTTTCTTTTTCTTTTGCACAAACGGAAACGAACAATGAAAAAATTCAAGTGTGAAAATTACTTTAGAGAAAACTTTTAAAAGACTATCATCAACAACATTTTATGATCTTGTGAAAAAAGTAAAGAAACGATTTAGATCAAACTCATATTTTATATTCCATCAATGGTTAAAGCGGTGTTCAAATAATGATGTAACATCAATATTCAACTTGGTTGAAAATATTACAAGGTTGAGTTCCGTTCTTTGTCCCTTTAAGCTATTTACATTACGGATCCACAAACATTTAGGCAATCACCTTTAGGTAAAAATAGGTATGCAGTGTAATAAGAATATTCGAAACGAAATTGTTTAGAAATTTGAGTGGGTCTTGAATAATGCATCACGGTTTACGTCATTTAACAATACATGGAAGAGTAAACAATGAAAAGACTATAAATAATCTTTGACTATTTTCGGTTTAATAAATCCATTTTCCTGCATAATGACTTTCGAATGAATGAGGCTTGGTTTTAGTTTCATTTTTCAACATTTCTAAATAAATGTATATCTAAAATGATCATATGGGCGTGTTATGCAAATAACACTTGTAGTATATAAAGTACTTCGGTATTTATTTTTGTGATTCCATTTCAGAGAACGGCTCACTTTCATCGTTGCATCTTTTACCGTTTCATTCACGATTCACGTCAAAATGGTTTGGTGTTCATGTCGTTGCGCATTTGCTTTCCATAGATTTTTGTTGCTTGTTGTTTACATGAAAAAGATACAGACTGTGGTTGTCTGGCTATCTGGAAATAGGTGAGGTAGCATAGCGGTCTAGTTGAAATGGTTTGTTTCATTGTCATGATGGTAAAAAGAATGAAAAAATGATATATGGACCGTGATAAGAATAAAAAGTTTTTAAAAAACTTACACGTGTGCGTATACCTAATAAATCTTTAATGAGATGAATGTCAAGTGTCACAGTAAAAATAAGGAAAACAGAACTATTGGCAATAATGAGGTTACTAGTAACAGAGGTAGAAGGTCATTTTATACGATGTTTGTTTGTATACTTTTGTGCTACTCACAATGCCCCACAACATAAGTTTGTGTAAGTACGATAAAAAAGTAGTTCCTGTATTTTTAGGCATGATAAAATACTAAAAGGGTTGAGTTTTTGCAGTCAAATACATGCATGGAGGATGCTTGATGAATTTAGTATCAATTACATCGTAATTTTTCATAATCGATCATAAAGAAAGCCAAAGAGGAGATTATTTTAAAGCTAACTGGCTATACTGCACAAATATTTAACTTTATCTCTCCAACAGTCTCACAACAAATGCCACTCCACTATGCCAAAGACGTCATTAAAACAAACTTTTTAAGCCTCTAGGGCATTGGGTGAAATCAACAAGACTGTTGTAAAAGTTAAGATGCTGATATTACGTTTTACCCAAGATAGGTATTCCTCATCATTATTTATTTGACTACTCCCTTAGTACTATTTAAAAATTAAAATAATAATAAACATATATTGACGCAAACACATTTATGCTTTCTTCATCGTCATATTTGTCTTATCATGTATATTTATTAGAACCGTTGGCTACGTCCTCTTGAGCTGGTTTTAAGATTAAACAAACCCGCCTCCGCATGCTACCAGTTTTATTATCATACCGAGATTTATGCTTTGTTTAATGTTCTTGTAAATTTAGGAGTGTTTATGTACGTACAGTGCATAATTTAATGACAAAAATATTTGAAGCAAAAATAATTAAACTTGATGGATGTAGAAAGCTAGACAAAATATACTAGGTACTTTCACTTCTACACATGTAGAGTCTGCTGATCACTAACAACCGAAAGCTTTGTTTGCTTTAGGATTATGGAAATATCTGTCCGTTAATGTACATAACATCAGAACCAAGCTCAAGATTAATTTTTGACCTCACCTTCAGCCAGGCGAGTCACTTGCTTTTGATTTTGTGCTTACATCCGCTGGAAGGTTAGCAGAAACACACGTGCAAAATTTTACTTTTTAGTATGCGTAAACAATTTTATAACCGAAATGGACTACTGCCAAACCAAATCCGATGCATGCATTTGATAACCTGTTAACTTGCAAAACTTAAACTTGAAGACCACACAAGGACATTTGATTTAGATAACTGGGAAAGACTATCATTAGTAAACTCCGATTTTCGTTTCGTAGACGGTTAAAACTAATACTCGCCCTGAGTCCTGCTTTCATGGCTCAATATTTTTCTCATTAAACATCAGAGTAAAACTTTCTAAACCACGATAGACCTATTGAAATCGAGTTCTTGTCAATTATCCAAGTTATGTTATGTACAAAAACTATTAAAGTCATTTATTTTATAACATTATTCATAAATAAACAACTTGAATAAGTTTGTGTGCTATACAGTTAGCATATTCTTAGGCATATAAGATATAAAAACATTTTATTTACGAGTCACATTTTGCCCCACATCTGTTTGTGTAATGTCTGTCAAAAAGTTATAAAGCTCTGAATGTTGTAAATAAAAGTTGTACATTCGATTGACGCTTCTTCGTACAAGATTTCTCAGTATGGTCCCGGTTGTAAGAAGCGATGGATTTCCTGTATAAAACTATATAAGAACTTTCAAAACTAAATATTTCGAAAGAAGAAATCTCTGTCAAAATCAAACTATAAAACATACCTAAAGTATACTTTATTAGAACTTTTCTAAATCGTCATTTCAAACTAGATGGCCAACTCTATTTGCTTACGAATAAAAGTTCCAACTAACTTTCTCATCATTTAAACAACTGAATTCTGTAATTATAATTAGCAAATAAATCTGACAGGTCTCTCATATGATGTCTAGTTTTAGTAGCAATAATCAAATCAGTTAGAGACTCATAAAATTTCATCATCAATTCACATTACATCTACTATATCATAGGAAAAGTTTGTTCATATATACGTTTTTTAATGAAGCTTCAAAGCTACCGGTAATATCTTACTCTGCGAGCAAAAGCATTGTTCTGATTTCCTCTTTAGTCCATTCGATGGGAAAATTAGCCAGTTAACTTTTTCCTAGTTTGCACCTTTCTGCTATTACTACACAGGACAAAGTGAGTAGAAGGGTGATGATACGATATTAAGATGTCTCCACATCCACTTAGAACTTCAAGTTATCCAAATACATACATACATTACTACTGTTACATATGTGCTTACGTCATCGATACGTGACAAAAGTAGGAGAAAGTTTTGAACATTTAAAGAAAAGTCTCCTAGCGTAGCGTTTTACGCTGTGTAATCGCCGCTATATATTGAGTAATGATTTTCTTATGTATACTTTCCATCTGTTTTTACCTCTGTTGGTATGTATTCTGAGAATACATAAAAATGTGTCGCATTCGAATCATTTTCAGAGCGAGCATGTGATAGTAACAAAAATATTTTCAAAGTGAAAGCATCAAACAAAGGAGTGTGTTTGTAGTTTGTGTACATTACCAGCACTTTCATGCATTTCTTTTTTGGAGTCGTATTTACACACAAGATAGTCAAGCTAATAATTCCTTTGTGTGTAATATAAGCTTCAACAGCAACAAATTATCAAACTCTGAGGACCCACTTTTCTGTCGAACTTTCACCAATTCCTTTAGTTTTATGGTAAAAGATGGTGAACATAACTCTCTACTCGCTTAGTTTATAAATGCGTAGTAAATGTAATATTCCTTTATTTTTTTGCTTGAGCAAGCTATATTATGTTTATACTACAGGGAGACACAATTGCATAAAGATGACGAGAAATTATTCCTAATAATATATGGAATGTGAATCATAAATTGTTCTCTAGATTATTAAGTATGTATGTGTAATATTACTTATTTCACTGTTTGCTATTTGCGTAGACTCTTTGTGTGTTTTATCTTCGGGGAAAGCTAGCCTCATGAAACCTAAAAGACGATATCATTTGCCCTTTTCATTGCAACTTTCTCCCTGTGCTCCGGTCGTTCACATAAGTGCGACTGGGGGTTTGAATTGAAGTACCTATTGGACAAAAAGGTATTTATAGTTCTTGCTGCTTACTTTTGTATAAGAGTTGTATAACAAATTTGTATAGATAAAATGTACTGTTTCTGTAATTTCCACACACTAGTGCTGCCATTGAATAAAAATGAGAAACAAAAAATACCCGAGAAAACCGAACCACCATGAACAGCACAAACAAGTTCTTATGTACTTTCCAGGGCGCAATGCAACCACCACCATGAGACTTAATACAAAACTGTAACAAGGAGTTCGATTCGACGATAACCATTTCTGTTGAATAGAATCCCCATAAATAATCAGATATACTTCTTTCGCGCTCCCCATATTATGCATATTTATGTTGATTTTGTGTCTATTGTCGACAGTTGAATATTCCGGCAATCTTTTAACCAACAAGCAAGATATACATTTAAAAGATATTTAGCTATTTAAACCGTTAACAGATTGTGAACAATTATTTGAATAACTTTACAATTTTAAATTTTTTATCGGTATTTGCTTTGTGCTGTAATGAGTTGGAAGGTTCCACAGGCGAAAACCTAAAAAAATGTTCCAGCGATGCATATTCACAAGAAGAAAGTTTATTACTGACTGAAAAAGTCTTCGAATGAGAATACGGGTAGTCTTGTATATATATATGCATTTATTACCGAAAATAGCACTCAAATAAGGAGCAAAATGAAAAAGCAATTTGGCTAAACATATGAGATTCTCAAACTGATTATATCAGTACTATCAACTATGTGTGATGAAAGAAGAGAAAAGTTGTTTGTCTCTGTGTTCACATGTGATATTCATCGTGTATCAACCTCTCTTTGAAAGGATAAAGTATTTTTTATTAAGGAAAATCGAATTTAAGAGGAAACCATGAAACTTATTTTGATTGCAAGAAGAATATATTTTTGCTTACTTTTTCTTCCAAAATATGTTATACTATTAAATGTAAAAATTTATATTTCTATCTTGCAATCATGTTTAACATGATACAAGCATTAGAAATCTCAAATAAATGTAATATAGGACGCAAGGGAAAATGTCTAGCTAGTTTTGACAGTGAGTATTGAGGACTATGGATGATTTGTTTATTTCAAATTTTTTCTGCCATACCTCACGTTTTTTATTTACCTGTTTCTTCCCAGAGGAAATGAATACTGACAAAGGGTATAAGAGTAGGTGTTATTCACAAGAGTCTATATTGCAAGCAAATATTAATGAGGTCAGACTAACCTTACACCTGCTCTTATAAGCCTTTTCAAACTTTATTGCATCCGATAGCGTAGTGTAAAAAGTAAGTGGGAAGAAAAGAGGGGGACAATCTAAATTCATTGAATTCTGAGGATGCCCACAGATATTTCCGAGAAATCAATAGAACGCTATTAAAATGTAAAAGATGTTACGAAAGTACTAATAATATTCTTTGTGGGTTGCCACCACTCACATTTTCTGCTGAGTCTGTCATATTATATGTGTTCTCCTCTTCTATCAAAGCCCTGATGTAAAGAATTAAATTAATCAGTAGTGACACAAGGAGGGCTTCTTAAAATGTAAAGGAAAAAGGTAATATTCGAATTATATCCAGGAATAAGAACCCATTCATTTCAAAGAAAACCTTCATGAAAACCTTTTCATTATGATAAATATGAAAACATTCTCCTGATAAGAAGTTCTATTCACACAAAAAAGGATCACGTCAGGCTGAGAGAATCACTTCACCAGACACTGTTCCGTTTACGGTTTGTACACTGTAAACAATTGATCACGGCGTTTTTCCATCAACCTCGACCATCTCATAAGCATTTCATAAGTATATCCAATGGCGCAAGCAGAAAAGCTTTGAAGCACCTCTTGCTGATTTGTTTTCTTTCCCAAATGATGAAGCCCAGCGAAGAACTCTTTCAAGGTTCAAAGGGAATTTCTTTTCTTTATTCACCACTCACCAGTCTATAAAAACTCAACAGGATTTTATTAACTGCAGGAGAGAAATAGACAAACACACGCCATGCACGGGAGTCGTTTCACCTACTTAGCATATTTCAGAGTCGGGCTTGCTTGTGATGTATCTAGTAAATGGATGCCGACATGTTTTCATGAATAATAAAATATTATGTCTGCATGTTAATAACATTAGCATTAAAAATATGAATCTCCTTTTTTATCACTTCATAAAATATCAACGTTTATGAAATACACGAAGAGAAAACATGAACTTGATACAAAATATTTTCACGCCAGAACCAACCGGAAGTATAAAAAAATCCCAAAACATCATAACATCATCTTACGTACTTATTTATGGAAATCAACAGGGACATAACACAGAAAGCAGCCTGGCCAATTTGTCAGTGATCATGTTTTATTGCTGCTTTCCAAGAAGCCTATGCGAAAACAATTTTCTTTGAATCTATCTATTGTAAATTGCGTATAAGAAGTATAGGTATTATTGGTAGGTGAATAAACTATTTAATATGTATATTCAATACTATACTTCCATCTGACATATCCATACATATAAACCATCATCGTAGGCCCCTTGGGCACTTTAAATATGATCCATTTATTTATTCTCGCGCGCAGGCAAGAAGAATACACATTTATCTGGTTTTGAGATGTCTATAAGTAGCAAAAGTGTAGACGTGCATGCAGGAGGAGATTGGTCGGTTGGTAAAGGTTCAAAAGAGCAAACTGCAAAGGCAAACATTTTAACAATTTGTCATTTGAACAAGTAGGAAATGAAAGAATAAGGTTTTTCTCGGCGTGTGTGGAAGACTGTAAATCACTCTCTGACTACGGAATATAGATACATAATATAGTCTTTGATATTGCATCCTGCATCGTGCTACTTTCTACCGCCACCGCATCTTAAACTCTCTTGATTCATATTACCGGTGAAACTAGGGGAAAATCCTATCAAGAGCGTCCTACCAAATAGGATTCCAGCACCACTGCTGCGATGCTAATGTTACTATTGTTATTGTTCACTTATTGGTAGACCTTTTATATGCACTTAGGCCTAAGGCATGTATGCATGAATGTACCATCCAAATACACACAAAATCGGATTACGTGCAATACAAATATTTGGAAAACTTTGCAATTTTATGGGTAATCATCAGATTTGTTTTGTTCAATTTTCTGGTGACACTCAGTATCAGCACTCGAAGAATGGAAGGAGCATTTATACCCATAAAATATGTATACAAACTGATCATGATCGAATATATTTATAGGTTATCCTATTATTTTTGCCAGTAGAAAATAATACAATTGCACTTTGCTCATAGTACTTTACTTTCTACTACTACATACAATCAATGTAACTGCAATGCAATCCGTAAAGTTTCTACAATTTGTTTTCATTGTCAAGACTTATTGACTGTTAGAGTTGTTTTTCGTTGGTACAAGAGTAATTTATTTGGAACAGGACCCCGTAGTTGCAATATTGTCATTCTATTTTAACTTAGTTATTTGCTTCCTACTTCTAACAAAATTTCATAGCAAAACAAACAAAAACAAAGAACGTAAGTGCGACAGAGAGCGAGAGCACCAGGAAGGAGCAGAGAAACATTGGGGCTAATGGAGAGACAGATGCATACAGGGAGAAAGCTTGTTATGCACTGCATGGCATTTTGCAATGCTACTTACATAGCATTTAGTGCATGGTCACTTCTGCAGAATCTAGTAGTATCTCATTTACCAAATTAACCGTATTGTTTAGGTAGTTGTCCTCATGATAATTAGTTTGCTATTGAAAGTCATTTTCTTCCTGTTA
>JAQFYG010004312.1:0-11189 GCA_034694325.1 Entomobrya corticalis | reverse complement strand
CGACAACTAAAAGGGCATTGAAAATGCGAGCAAGTTAAATGTAGGATAAAAAGTATACGCCAATATAGATAAGAGAAAGGGCCCTTCTACAGGTTCTGTGTATGTATCTCTTATATTACCTACGTAGATACAATCCCGGATTTTCTTGTTGTCTTTTTCTGTTTAAAAAGAGGCAACTTTTCATGTTTGTTTGTTTATTTTTCATTTTTTATCTCTTAGTTTATGTTTTGTTTTCCCTTCACTGTACGTTTACTTTCACTTATTACTTTAGTTTACCTGAGTAGAAGCGTTGCTGTACCCTGATCACCAAATAACACAATCGGCGGGGAGTAGCGCGAGTTCTGGGCACACAGTTGAATGGCTTGTGGAGAGGATGTTGTGACGTCCCCGTCGGAAAATTGGAGAAATCCTCCGGAACATCTACAGTAGTTGTAGGACACACACCGAAAAAAAGAAAAGACAACAAAATCAGTATATAAAGTTACATACATATAATAATATGCAATAATAGTAGCATAAGTAGTAAATCTTTCCCAGAGAAAGTTTTTTTAAAGTTTCAGAGCTACCACGGATGTCGCACTGTCAAAATTACATTTATTTTTTGTTTCGGTTATACATGTATCTTTTATAAAAAACTTTATTTTTTCTATCTTCATAGTATTTACTTTACCCTTTTGGGTCTTTGTTTTGAAAATTATAACAAAAAATGCTTACAATGAGAGAAACTAATGCAATGATAAAAATGGGCCTTTTGTGTAGCCGACGAAAAAGTTGCTTCCGGTTTTGCTTCAATTGTAACATATTTCAGTAGTTTTTGTAGTACTTTTTAAAATCCCAAATCCCAAGTGTGGGAAAACTTGCTCAGAGAGCTTGTAATCCTGATTATAACTTTTAACTCATTTAATTATGGCATTTACAGGAGAAAAAAAGAAAACTGTATTGGTGATGATACTATGTTACATGATATTATGTTATAAAGTAAAATGCCGAAAACACCGTTTTACTAGTTTCACGGTTAATGCTTTCACTACTGAGCTTTCATTCTCTCTCATCCTACTTGCTATAGAACCATTTTTCCGTTTTCTGCTTTTTAGCACAGGAAAACGTCTTCAAGCTGAAAAAGAAATGATGAAAGTTCAGCATTTTTCTCTTCAAGTGGAAGATTTCTTCGGAATTTTTTGGTAAGATGATGATGAGCTTATTTCATTCCGTTCAGATTTTCACTTAATCAAATAAAGCAGTGGTAGTGAAAGTGCGAGTGCAAGCAAAAAATACATACATAGATATTGTACACAATATAAAACAGCAAAAGGATAAAACACAAGCAAGTTAGTTGTAAGGAAATTGATGAGTAACAAAAATACTGGCTTTTGATGAAAAGTATTGTTATAATGAAAACTAGCTAGACGCCAGATGTTCAAAAGTGTAGAAAAGCAATAATAACGGCAAAAATTTTAAAAACTGTTATTATAACATTCTTTTTTTCTCGATGTTGATGTCTAAACAAAAGGCAATTCCAGTTATGACAGATTTTAGAGACTTTCTGATGGTGGCATTATTTTCCCCTAGACAAACGGCATGAGTGTGTTGTGCTTGATTGCAAGTTTCATGAATGCCTTTTGTAATGTTTTGTTCTTACGACTGACTGACGTTGTCAAAGCTGCCAACAGAGAGAAGGCGATGAATCTGCACTTCAATTCGTTGACCAGGAGCGCTGGCAAGTCGCCACCAGCACGATGTCGGTCCTTGAAGCTCAGGTGATCGAATCTCTACCCAGGAGAGGCCAGACCTTGAAGCCAGATTCCGGGATGATATGGTCACGTTGCAAACTGTATATAAAAGTAGAAATAAAAGAGAAGAGAAATGTTTCAAAGAGTTGTTGTAATGCAATAATAGTTGATATATATACAGTTCATTAAAGTTTGTAAATTGATCAGTAAGCAGGAAATAGGCTGGTGGGAATACTTGCACAGTTTGTTTGAACATGGACGGTTTTTATAACAATATAGAAGTGAAAACTTGGCTTTCATTAAAATTGAACAGAATACCTATAATAATGTGTAACGGCAGGATAACAAAATTTCTTTGTTAACACTTAAAGAAGTTGTCTTTCGTCGTTTTTTGTGAATTACACTAGAAACTAGATCGTTTCTAAATAAAAAATACTTTCTCTTCATAGTACTTTAAACCTATTATGTTGGTTGTATGCAATATATCTCAGATAACTCGTAAAAATTGTGTTCAAGTGTGGGTGTACCACATCGCGCTATACACAGTCTCAACTTTTTCCTTTGAGGTTTTTTCTTGGCGGGGTGGCTTACAACAATTTTTATGAGGAAGAACAATAGAAAACAATAGACACCTTTACCAAAGCTTATACAGATGAGATATATATAATAAGACAAAGTTATCGACATTCTAAAGAAGTGCATTCATATAATATTTGGCATAGGCTCAGAAAGTATGGCTTTTGTAAAATACATCATTTTTTGTTCTTCAGAAACGACTCTTGATGACATCTCTGTAACGTAGAAATGTATGTCATCTTACTGCTTATCCAGAAGTTTGTCTAACGAGTTCTTGTGGCGTCGTGTCGAGCCAAGTAATCATCACGTCATGCTGAGATACCGAATACATGTCAATGACACTCGACGTGAAGCGGTAACCGACAAGTGAAATGTAGGTCTCATGTACCGCTCATATCTAAGAGGACGGCTGCATATAACATCGAAAGTGTCATTATATCCATTTCCGTTTCGTTTTCACTTTTCGCTCTGTGGGTTCAATATTCTTTGAAAGTATGATTGCGGCGGTGAAAGTCTTGCATGTAGTTTTTACCAGTTAATTGTTATTATCCCTTTTCTAGCACCCTCTTGAGATTACCCACAATCAGTAATGGGAACACTATCTATTTAATAAAATTATGTATATAATTTGATCGATATAGTTAGTCGTTTACTGCCTTTTTGCTATTATTCAATATTACGTTTACTGTAAATTCAACCTCTTTCGGTTAAATTCATTTCATAATACAGTATATCGATATTTCAGTTTCCAAAAAGTCATTTTTCTTGTCATTTACCTATTTTTATCATTAGGATAATGCACAAGCATTACTCTAAAATAAGATATGCCAATACAATGTAGTAAAGAAAACTTTTCTCATTCTGAAATATTACCTTGTAAGTGCATACTCTGCTCAGTGAAAGATACTGCAACCCTCAAGAGCATGTATGTATAAATGAAAAATGGAAAGTCATGTCAAGTCATATCGTCGTTATCACACTTCGCTTCTAGAACTTTACAGTAACAGTTTTTCCATGTACGAGAAATTTTTCTCCGAACTGAAAGCTCGAATTGTAATTCTCCAGAATGTAGCATGGAAATTCAAGACTAGCCGAGAAGAAATTGAGATTTGCGACTTTTCCCTATTTTTGGATGATATGTTGTCAAAAAAATCAGTCGAAGTAAATGAATATTACATATAATCGTGATATTACTTAAAGATGCGTATCTAGACCTTATCAATATATACCAACATAAAAATATGCGTGTTATCTACGAAATAATGGTTGACAGATCATATAACTGACAACTTTATGCAAATTGCTTAAAATATACCAAGGTACTGACTGATACTACCTTTTGCATTTAGATATACAACAGTCGCCAAAACATAGGGATATGGAAGATTCCCGAGTTTTGTCAATGTCTAAAAGATAGATATAGATTTTTTTGCACACGTCCGCCCATTTTCGAACACGTGTACTACTGGGTTCCTGGGAATGAGGACAACAAACAACATGCAAAATTCGTGGTATAGAACGACTTGATTGAGAGTAACAATATGAATGTATTTTGTTCCTACAACTAGGTAGAGTATTATTACTGCCAGTGTAGTTGTTTTCCTTTTCTTTATATCCATTTTTTTATATATTATTAGAAATTAAGCATTATTTTGTATTGCCCAATATCTAATTTATTCTAACAAAGTTTCCAACTAACTAAAGTGAAAGACTCAAGAAATGAGGAAACTACAAAAACATACACTTTTAATTTTTTTTTCTCATTCCCCATTTTACTCATTTTCAACTTCTGCCTCCTCCTGTGATACTAGAAAATATTACGAAACAAAAAAAAACAATTTTCTTGTTTTCTCCTTGAATATAAAGTAATATGCTTTTCTTTTGTCACTTTTTTTCAAGATGAGACTACTTTCTACTATCTTTCTACTACAAAATATTCTTTATTTCTCAACTTCAACTTAAACAGGAGAACACATAACAAGGGTTGAGTTCAGCCAACCACACGCCAACAACACAAGGGCTGAGTTACAGCAGCATAGAGCCAAGACCATCCGTCCATGTGCACTTCACATTTTTTCCTCCCTCATCTTCTTTTTCATCTGACGTGCCTTTTCAAATTAAAGTTCAGTAAAGAGACATCCTGTCCTGAACAGCTTACTCTGTTCCTCTACTCTATATGCTCTTCACTAAACTCTCCTATTCTTTTCTCTCTCTTGGTCTTTCCACTTCCACTTAATATTTTTCATTCTTCTGCTCTTTCTTCTTCAGTCAGTGTACTTGTGTGCGATTTCGTTTTTAACTACGTATTACTCTATACAGTTTTCTCCAAATAGCCATTGTAATATTATTATTATGATATCCCTCCTCACATCGCCAAAAGAATTTTTTACTCTCTTCCTTTCCCCATTGTCATCATAATCATTCTTCTACTCTTTTTTTTGGTATTAAGTATTGGTACTTATAAACAGCTCACTACCAACCAAAACCAATCTAGCTGAATTCAGCCTTTTCTTCATTTTCTCCCTCATTTTTGTCCTGAATCGTTTGTCTCTTTTTCACCAACCAGCAAAGCAGAATAAGCTTAAAGGACATTTCTTTGCTGTGTGGAATTTATTGTTATTTTTTTCAACTTGCGTGCAGCAAAGGTAGTTTTAATATGACAAAGCAAGCATGTTGTTATTATTATTACGAAACAAACGAGCCGGAGAGAAACGACCAGTGAGAGAGAGAGATGAATCCACTACAACTAACTACTGGGTTCTTATAAAGTATCTACATTTTTTACAAAAACCAAAATAACATAATAAAATACAATTTTTCTATGAAAAAACACCAGAGCTTCTTCTCTATCCATATTATTCACAGTTGGAGTTAAGTAGGCTTGAGAGAGTAAAAAAAGCTGAAAAGGAAGGGAAGAAAGAGGAAGGATCTCTCCGTTGAAGATTTTTTTTTCTTTTTGCCATAAACTTTCTGACATTTTCTTGGCTCACTGGCTAATACTCTTGTAGTCCGCATTCCTTATGTGTATGTGGCCATCTAACCAAAACGGCTTCTGCTGGTAAAATAACAGCATAACAGAAATCTCCAAATGTCTTTGTTTTTTGTAAAGTGTATATTCTGCCGCCGCAGCGACAGAAAAAGTACAATAAACTTTCTCCAAAATTCAAGGATGCGCTGGACAACAAGGTGGTATACAGTCAAGAAAGGCACAGCAAATGTGCTTCTTGGAAAGTCGAGTAGGTATGTACCACAAAATATGTCGTATTTATGAATGACGATGACAAAAGATATGCAGTGAGTCGGCACTAGTAGTAGTGATCACAGAAACAAGGATGAGCATAAGCAGCTTTTTGTATTCATTATTCCAAATAAAAAAATGTTACATGGAATCTTCCTGCTTTTATTTCAACTCTATTCATGCGGTAGTATTACATATTGCTACATATTTGCCGGTTATTTCGGTTATGCTCAACAAATGCATGTAGTTGCAATAATATCCCTTTGTTGTTTGCTGCCGTTCCCTTCCTTCTTTTGATACTTCTGCTCAAAGGTTGTTGGTCAAAAAACTTCGAAAAGGAATTTTTGTCTTGGATGGCTAACCCACAATATTACATGACCGTATGCTTTTAAAATACCAACATTACCAACATGACTTTTTTCTGGATAGCAATGTATTTGTGCAGTCGTGGCAGGAATAGGCTTACGCATTTTTGCTCCCCGCTTTTCGGAAAGAATAAAATATTTTGTACATTTTTTACACACAAGTTATTTACTTCTTGGGATAGAGGACAAGGAAATTGTAACAAATAATGAAGTTTGTCAACCGCATCTCTACCATCCGCTGCATCTTCCGTACTTCAAGTCAGAACACTATATTTTATGTAGTTCAACCAAGAAACAAGTAGAAATACTCACACAAGATAAAGTTTGTGACGGAAGGGCATATCACAATGACAAAAGGTCAATTTGACAAAAAAAAATGCAACGCTAAATAATGAAAAAATAAAAGATGGTAACATCAATAGCAATCTTACGATATGAAAAAAATTTGGAATTAAAAGAATACGAAAATGTTGCGGAGAATATTTAACGAACTCTGTTTTTACAGTATGTGTTTATCTTTTGCCAAGATGGGATTTTGTCAATAATATGTAGAGTGTGTATTTTAAATATTTGACTAAACGGTATTTGCGACAAGTCCCTATGTTGAATTTCAATTTCATGGCGGTAAGTAAATGCTTATAGCTGCGTTATATATAAAAACCTACACTAGTAAATACGTATATTTACTCATTGTTTCCACATTAAGCTAACCAGCTATACACTAGCAGTCGCAATTGTTTCAAACTCTTATTTTTTTCTAAAAGTTCCATTCCGCTCTGCATACTGTTCACTAACGCATTTAGATTTTTATTTTAATCCCAATCTCACTAAAAATAAAAAAATTCCTGGAGACAGGATACAAAAAAGGCGATAGGAATTTCTCCACTTCCCAGACCAGACACATTTTTTCCTCTTCGTTCCGACTACTCTTTTTTCGCTGATTCGATTTCCATTGAAAAATTGCTTAGAGCTTAGAGGAAAAAGACAGAAGATTGTGCGTTGCTGGTGAGCTCAGATTATATTATTTTTGCTTACTTTACTTTACGGAACTTGAATTGGAAGTAAAATAGAACAAGAGAAAAATAGTATATGAAAAAAAACTACAAAGGATGTATGAGAAAACGGACAAAAACATAGGAAGCGGGAAAAAGAGAGAAAAAAAATGAAAGAATGGAGCTGGATATAGTAAGTCGGGAATGAAGTAAGCTAGTAAATCGAATAAACACAAAAAAGTGATATGATATGCTGTAGTAATGCCCTTTCCTTTTTTCAGAAGGAGGAAAGAAGAAATGGATAGAAGAAAATGTCTTGAGAGAATAGAGAATACAAACGCTTTTCTCTCTTATTCTTGTACGGTGAGAAAGGAAGAAAGCAGTAGAAAAAATGAGACATGATATGCTGGAGGTTTGGGATTTCTGATCTTGCTGCCTCAAGCTTTTGTTTACTATATGCACTGCTTATTTTTGTGAATAGTTTTCACATTAGTTTTGCTTTTACTAGATATTTGCTGGGAATGCCCTTGTGAATATACTGCTTCAATTGTCGGTTGTCAGACATTCTACAAGAGAATTTTGGTTGGCGTCTGACATGCTACTGTAAAAAATAAAACGTGTACTGGCTGACTTTAGAAGATAAATAACACCTTCATAATATTAGATATATGTCAGCTTTTCTTCCTGATTTTGTTAGTGCTGCGAGGAATAAAAGATTAGATGAGTAAATATTACAATGGTTCTAAATTTGATGCTTCCGTTGTAATGCAGTTTATCACAGGAAACAATATTAAACTAAAAAAATAAAGTTGAAAACATAATGTTTTTCTGAAATAAAAAATGCTATTGAATCCTTTTTAAATACATCGTGTATAGCTCATCTTTGTCTAAGTCGACAGATCTACATGATAACAATCAACAGTATTCTTGTTGTAGTAGCCATACGTCTTTCGTTTTCGGAGGTCATGTAATAATGTAAACCAAAGAAATAAGCTGGAGCAGTCGTGGTAATGGTAGCGGTAAGTAAGTGGCAATACATCATTATTACACAATCCCTTTTGAAGAAGAAGGCAAAAGTATCATCATTATCATCCCATTTAAGTTGTAAAAGTAACTTAACGAATAACTGGCTGTTTCTTGTAATGGGAGTAGTGGAATAAGGAAAAGTAGAAAGAGTAAAGAATAAAGTGGCCATTATGCTATCGCTATATGGGCAGTAGGATTAACTATATATGCAAAAGACACATACCACATACCCATATTGTATAGGTACTTCCATTGTATTGTACATATTGTTCGAAGTACCATATACTACCAGCTTTAATGGCATTTGTAGGTACATGGCACATTTTGCACATGCTGTTGTAACGCAAAAATACGAAAAGCCCAGATGAACGACCCCCCCCCCCACGACCCAGCCACGAGAATAGTACATTGTCCCAAAATCTAAAAATTGTACACATTCTGTTCTGATAGTACAATAACCCGGTGCTCATATACCAACTGAAAACAGCATTGTTGCTTTCCATCTGTCCCCAGTAGCTGAAAAATTATAGAAAAGAGCAGAGAACAGCAAATGGGGTCAAGTGACCAGACAAAAAGTAAAAAATAACAAAATGATATCACCATCCTATTCAGTTTAACAAAAGTGAACTACCTATATACTGTGAGTAAAGCAATAATATGGCAATATTCGTTTTCACTAGAAAAATCATGATGATCACAATGATGTGATGGCCAGTACCGCTGAAATAACCTTCCTCAAGAGTAAAAGAAAACGAAAGAGTAGAGAAAATTGTCCCATAATGGTTCCATATAAACTCTTTTTTATCGTGTATAGCATCGTCTGCATCCACGTCCACATCGCAAGAAAATGTCGAAAAAGCAACACCCCACCACACCACCATAGCCGTCACTGAAATCACCAACCAGAGAGAAACGCAGCAGTATTTTGGTGATGGCGGTGGTGGGACACATAAAAAGGATTTTTCTTTCTGTGACAAATATCCAGTTAATGTCACATGAATCCATTCAGCTGCCGCCGGGCGTCCCTTTTCTGTCCTCACGGATTGAAATACATTAAAATAGCTCACAGCAAATGCAATACAGCGACACTGAAAAAGTAACTAGCTATTAGGTAGATAGGTGTAAGTACCTATATATCCTTAGGACACTTTGTAATAGCCGTTTGGTAATCTTTCTCTCTGGGCTTCATTTACTTTATTCTTTCTACAGCTTAACAAAAATATATGTAATCGTTTGTTGTTATCCAATTCAACTTTTCCTAAAAATATTATAACTCTATTCATTCTGTAAACTTATGTTCAAATGGATATATTATGCTTACACTGAAACATATAGCTCAAATGAGATGAATCTATTTTTTACAAAAACTGGGAGCAAACCATTTAAAGCTAACACTGAAAGTATTATTGTTACTTTATGCTCCATACAGTTTTCCCCACATTCACAGTCACAAAACAGAAGCAATGTCACAACAAAAAAACTTTTATTATTTTCTCTTTCCTTTTCCTTCTTTCTCTTTTGTGTCCTTCCGTAAGTTACGAGGAGCCACTAACTATATATTAGCTATAATATTATGGAAAACTCTGTATAAAATCTATTAGTATTTGATACACATAATCATTTGATATACTATGTTGAATGTATGTATCCTATAAAGTTATTGCCTTCTTCATTTCCTTTTTTAGCTTTATATGAGTGTAGTGTATACGAGTTAAGTATAGTATATTGCGTGCGTATAATAATAAACGTTGTCATCAAAATCATTCCTAAGGCTTTTTTCATTGTCACATTTCATTAACTTTCACACAAGATGAGATATAAAAATCCAAATATTGTATATAAAATGAAATACTCGCTCTATTATCATACCACTCAAGCGGAACAATATACGCCTATCTCGCTCGCACCACTAGTGGGAACAGAACAAAGCAAACTTCAGAATAAAACTAGCAGGCACCATGTGTCCCATTCCATTTTAATAATATCAACCAAGCAGTAGTGTTACTCTTACTATTGACCTTTTAGGCATATTGGATTTTTATTATTTGATATTACTACTTCATCTTTTCTTCTTTTTTACTACAGCAAATGGAAATATAGTAGATATAGTTTACGATATAAATGGTGTGACAAAAATACATTGTTGTTTAGTTCCACTTTGTCCTGCTTTTATCTACGAGCAATGTTCTCATAATTGCGACTAGGATAGTATTTATTCAAATTTTTGGCGAGAAAATAATAAATAGACTGAAATTAGGTGCACGGTAGGTTTATTACTTGCTAATCATATAATGAGGCTACTATATGCTATCATCATCACGAAGCTCAATATGATCATCAGAGGTGATAACAATTTTCCTACCCGTGGTTCCCCATTAGAGTTTAGTTTAGCTTATTTAGCTTCCGCATTTTTTTCCGGGTTCCATACTCCCATCCTCATCATAATCATAACATCATGATCCTATCAGCGACCCGGAGAGCCAGTCAGAGCCACTACTACAGCTTAGTTTGCACAAAAAACAAATAACAATATGTATTCAGCTACTTCTCGTGGTGATGCTGTTGATGATTATAAGCCCTTAAATGGTTCTTTCTATTCTCTTTCACAACAACTGCTTATTATTTCCTGTCAGCCAACCGTGCAAATCGAATAGCACAGCGCTCGGAAGTAGTGGAATGAGTAAAAAACAAAAGTTACCTGGAATGCCTAAAGCACTACAGCTATCTTGCTTTCTTTCTCTGGAACAAAATGACTACATAAACTTTTAATATGAATCCTTTATAGAATACTGGAACTGGACAAGAGAAAAAAACTCATTTTAGTGAAAGAGGCGAAATGCTTACAAAACAAACATTACTGTGTAAGTGTAATGTATAAAAGCTGGAATTTTCATTCTTTGCACAATTCGATACGCCATAAGTATGCTTATACATAAGTCCCTAATTTCTATTGTATTTAAGTATAACAGTTATACGTAGCTACCCATATTAAATACCGCAGTAATAAGAGACCACATATCACTATAAATATTGTTTTGTCTTGCCATTCGCATATGGCTGAATCGCTGATGATAATATTATGAACGAAACGTAAACATAATCATCTCCAGCGTTTTTTGTATTTTGCGTATCAGTGAAAATGCAGACTTCTCTGCCTTTCAGAAAGGTCTCAAAAACACTTGTGCAGCGAGTAATATAAATGTTCGGATAATCATAACAAAGGTAAGAAGAAACAACAAGAACCAAAAAGCATAAGGTATAT